>BMAO01004038.1:342500-418195 GCA_019973975.1 Trichonephila clavata | reverse complement strand
TCCCAAGCTTTTTTTGTCTCATAGACCCCTTGCCATGTTTTTCCGGGGGCAATGTTTGGGATAGACTCCTGCTTAATTAATATTGAGTTTTTGCAAATTTATCAACTTAACTGTTTTTTGACAGCTGGTACTACTACCCCTACTTTAAAGTAATTAAATTTCTATCTGTAATGAGTATAGCGTTTAAAATTTAAAAATCACTGTGAATTAATTAAATTAAAAGTCAATTAATAAATAAAACTGTTAAATAAAATAACTGAACAATAAACAAATGATTTTAATAGGAGGATCTGGTGTTACAATATCAAATTTTCAACATTTGGTATCAATTTTGTCAGATTTAACCTTAAATCTCCTCTGTTAGTAGTGTACAATTTTTTGTTTTTTGTTTCTTAGTTTTGGAGATAGGCAACGGCGCTGAAACTCCTTCACACTAGGAAAAGCAATTTAAAATTTCCTCGTGATATTCTATAGTTCGGGACTAATAACAGGTTTCACTTTTTAAAGCCAAAATTCCTGACATCTGTTTCTAAACTTTAAGACCTTCGTTAGAGGTCATAACGGTCAGTCCTTATTGTATAATGTGACATTTTTTCTTCAATGTGACCATATGAATCCATTGCCGATTATGGTATTACCATAGTTAAAGCATTCTCACACCTGGTTTCAAAATCTGAATTAAAGGCATCTAACTGTTGAACGTAGGTTAATATGTCCTGACAGATTGTCTGTGTCCAATTGATAAAATTCGGAATCTCAAGTATTATCCTTAGCTGATCTGGAGAGAAATGCTGAAATAGTTCTTGTTTTAATAAAATTCATGGTCCCCTACTAAGTACAAACTAACCTCATTAAATTTAGTAAATAAATCTGTTAAACGGGTAAAATTTGGTTTCCACTTGATTAAATTTTCTTTTAAAATTAAAGTCACGTTCTTGTTTTATGAGATCCACTATCATAGACCCTCCCTTATACCTCAATGGACCCCCAAATCATTGTTTTGCTGACGTGGAACCCTTGCAGGTCGTCATAGACCCTTGGGGGTCTGTATAAACCACTCTGGGAATCACCGCTTTAAAACAAAAGTTTAAAAAGCGTCCTTATATTACTCGAGTGATTTTACTAAAATTATCTTTAGATTCTTTTTACCTATTTACACTTTATAATATTTATTTTCTTTAAAATAATAAATTATATATAATTTATTTAATATACATATAATATTTATATAAATATGTATTCTATAACATATTTATTTTAAAAAACTAAATTTAATTAATTATTTTTTAACAATTACAGGTATTTTTATTTAATGTAAAACAGCTTATTCTGACGGTTTATGTTGCTATTTGATCTGGTGAACGTGTTAAGATTTGTCAATAATAATATTCATGGAATTGGAAAATGGCATTCTCTATGAAATGAAGCATTCGTTAATTTAAAAGTGTCATTTTTATGAAAAAGGAATATTCGAATATTAAATTTTTTTTTTACGAGAATATATATACCAAGAAATGCAAGAATGAATTATGTATCATTAATACTAATTTAAAAGTAAAAAAAGTAAGGTCTCTCTCTCTACATATATTGTGTATACAATTTGGAGGAAGATTCTGCATTTTGCCTACATTATTTTCTGAAGCATGAAATTCTAATGAATTTAAAAAGCTTAATTTAATTATTAGTTTAATTAAGTAAATTCATTTTTATCGAAAACATTCTATTTATTATTTGATTTATAATTGTTATATTAAAAATAATACAAATTTCTAACCATTTGTTAAGTGGAATAATTATATAAAATAAAATTATTGGTAAGTTTAATGAAATTCATATGAAATTTAAAGATGTTTAATACAATTTAGTATGTTCAAATCAATCAATTTATTTCCCATTCAAAAAAATCTTTTTTTAATAAAGTTTATTTCTTTAATGCTTAAAATCAGTCGTTCTATTTTCTACTTTCTTTTATTCATTAAAAGACTGCAGTTCGTGACAGATTTCCGCGGTACAGACCTATTTATAAGAATCTACATTCTAAGGGAAAAATTCTACATAGTATTTAGTTTTCACGTCTATTTTTACTTCGTATAAGGTATTTTTACAGCTTTTATCTTTTTTAATGGGTCTCAGTCTAAAAGATTAGTCATGGGTTCGAATCCTGATTTTGCCAAGAATCCACTTTGTGAAATTCCGCAAGTGCGACTTAAAAAAATATAAGAAACAGGATTTCAAATTTCTCGAATGATGTTGTGTGGTAGTTAATAAAATACAAATTAAACGTCCCAGCTGAGGTGTGATTGCATTATAAATTTGAAGTCTGCAGCCAAAAGAACCCATGGTCTTAAATTTCAATGTTAAATTAATTTATAAAATTAGTTGTCCATTTTTGTTGTTTTTTAATTAATAACACTATTTGATTACTATTATTTAAAATTTAATTTTTAGGTTTAAGAAATGTTGAATAATTTTTAGCGATGCAATGAATATGGGACAACTTTCTTCCAAAAGTCATTCAATAGCTAATCCATCTAACATGTATATTTTTCATCTTTCGTGCGCAACGCTTCTATTAAATTCAATTACTAAAAAGCTTTAACTTTAAGCACATTTGCTATTTCAAATGTTTTAATACCAGAGCATATTTTAATATTAAACTTTGTCAAACTATATAAAAATAATGCAAACATTTTATATTCCTAATTTTTCAATACTTTGATTGATTTTATAACATTAAAATTTTTTTGAAAAATATGTAAGTGATTAGGTAAATAGCTTTTATGTGTATTTTTTATTTGGCTAAATTGTGCAAATTATATGCACTGATCATTACTTGAACTTTATTTTAGATTAGTGTTTTCAAGAATTGACTTTTTTTTTTACCTTTCAAAGTTATTTTATTTTCTCATAGGGATAAGAGTATTAGAAATTTAAATGAGCACATTTGAATTTTTTTTTTTTTTTTTTTTTTTGCTGCTCATAAAATTTAAAATGTTGTGACTTTGTCTAAGTAACACATAGTCTATAAAAAAAGGAATACAAACTTCGTAAATTTTTTTTAATTGGTATGAAAATTATAGCATTTTGTTTCAATTGTAATAAATATAGAAAAAATATAGATTTCATTTGTTGTAAACAGAGGACCTTTTTTTAACAAGTGAAACAAATTTAGTTGATCAGTTCAAATACTAGCCGTTATACCCCGCGCGGCTAGTATTTTTATATAATTAATCACTGAACAAAAAACTCCTAATATTTCATATTTCGTACTCGTTGAAAACATTTAATTAAAACTGTAGATCGCTTACAATAAAATGACTGGTAAAAAAAAAAGATTTCTAAACTGATGATTCTGACAAGAAGTGAGCTATAGTAGCGAAGCAGCAAAAACAAAGAAAAAGAAATTCTCAGTATAACTTGAAGGATAGTTTTCAAGTATTTGAAACACTCCCCAATTCTTGACAAAAGGAATTCCCTATTCTTGACACTCCCCTTTTTTTTAATCTTTTGGACCATGCCGCAAAAACAGTACTATAGATTTGTTGACCTAAAAACGGTGTCTTTCTAAACATGAAAGAACAGAAGAATTTTTGCTTTAGTTTTGAACAAAAATAAAAGGGATGCTCATATTGGCAAATGTTTATAATTACAACATTTTTGTTCGTTCTCAATTATTATGAATGGAAAATTAAAAGCTCACTCACACATACATTTACATTGAAAAGAATTTTTGCATCTTATATCTTGTTTAGGGGGAAAAATCATTCAATTATTTTGCACACATGTTTCTTAAAGTGTTTTACTAAATGAAACAAGAGCTTTAATAAATTTTTCTTAACTGAATACAATAAAAAAAAGATCATGTAGGATTTTAAGGAATAAAGAAATTTCAAAAAGGCATTTGCAAACCTCTAAAATTCTTTGTTCTAAATTGCATTAGTTTGTTTTATAAATAAATGCTAAAATTTTGGTGTTTTAATTCAAAATAAATATATTTTAATCGATAATTGATCGATTTCCTGTTAAATCAAGTAATAAATATAAGATATAAATTTTATCCCTCTTTCAGATGAATCCTGCCTAAGTGTCATGATGTTTCAGTTGTTACAAAATCTAAATTAATTATATGTGAATAATTCAGGATTTATTTTCCACACATATTATTATCTGGAACAGAAATGAATTTTCTTGAACTATATTCACTAACTTACGCAATATTATCAACAATTTTTTTGTAAATCTTTATTTTTTTCCAAAAACTATTAAGGCTCCCGGTGACACGCCACCACGAAAACCCGAGTGTAATGTTAATCCTATGGAGTTTCTTATAATTCAATTTACGTCTAAGGTATTGCTTTTAACTGTATGAAACAAAATGCATCCTAAAGATAAAAAAAAAATTAATCTTTCTCTTGATTTCGATTTTTTTAAAAAAATTTCTAAATATTTTTAAATATTTATTAAAAGCTTGAAAATTTACATTTAGTGCGTTGAAACGATCATAAAAATATTTTCAATTATCGGATAAAAAAAGTTTTTCAGCGGAAATCCTTTATTTTTTATGCTCTTTCAAACGCATATACTTTTAAAATTTTAAACTAATTTATTTGCGAGTAATTAAATAAGTCAGCATTGCATATTTGGAATGAGGGGAAAGTAAACTTGTAACTCCGCCTTCTTGCGGAAGGATACATGAAATTTTCCCTGGGTTCCCTTGGTGAAAGGTGGTAATTTATGACTCTTCGGTGGATTGTGTAACAGAGATGTCCCCCCCCCCCCAAAATGGGTCTTGTTTTCTAAGAATCTATAGGCATTCAAGATACTATTTACACTTACATCATTCTTAGGAAAGTTTGAGTCTGTGCTTGAAAATAACTACAAATACGTTTTGTACAAAAAGCTATCCTCTGTTTTTTATTCCACCTTTCTTAAAAATATTTATATATACTAAATAAGTTATATTTTATTAATAATTAAAATGAACAATTAATATTTATTAAATGCATTTGAATCGTCAGGATAAAGTGAATCAGATTTCGTATTCTTTTCTTACATATCTCCAAAATTGAAATTCCTGTGTTTTTTTCCAAGTTTAAGTTATTTGAATATCAGCTGTTTTAAAACTTATTTTGCACAGTTTATTTCAGTTATTAAATAAAATGGATCATCGTCGCAGCTTCAAAAAAAGATTATTTCTTTCGGCTAAACGACAAAAGAATATAGGACAGAATTTCAGGAATTGGAAAGAAAAGTGTGTATTTCTTTTTTTCTAAATTCTTGTTCCGCTGTTCATTTCAAATATTGTGAAAGTTTCCACATACTAAATGGATTTATTGATCATCGCATTTTAAATAAGATTCAAATATTCCGAAGATGAAATACCATTGATTTAAAATAAATCAGAAAGTTTTCCATAATTTTAAGAATATTTTTAGTAACATTAATAGTTTCTTCTTAAAACATATAAATTTCAATTAATTTATTTACTATTGCTACTGATGTTTTTATTCCGTTTTTATTTCCTTCACTGAAAATTCAACTTAGAAATAACATTGCAGAAATTTTTTTTTAAAATTTCTGTCTGGAAAGCAGTATCTACATGTTGCATTTTTATTTATACATGTGTTTCATATATTATTCAAGATAACTCATCAATGCTTTTTTTTTCAAAATGAATTCTAAGTTAATGCGCTATGAAGAATGCACTGCAAGTACAAATACAGGCAAATAGTTCCACAATTTTAAAGTTCAAGCCCAGCACCACTAAAGACCCACCGTGTAGGGGCGCGATGCACGTTAAGTCTGTCGAGAGCTCAAACGTCCTTTCTTTGGTGTGGTGTGGTAATTAGGAGATGAGGTGCTATCTCAGGTGTCATCCCCGTCACTTGACCATGGTTCAAAATTACGAGGTCCGTTACCAAAAGCTCTCGTGTAGCTGAACAGTGTGACGTTAATATTCACTCACTCACTCCACAATTTGAATGTTTGACATCTGAGGAATTATAAGAGATTTTCCCCAAAAATCCCGGGAAATTCTGATTGGAATGGGGTTGTACGAAAACACTTTCTAGTTCTAGGGGTTCTACGAAAACGCTTTCTAGTTCTAGGGGTTCCACAAAAACACTTTCAAGTTCAAAGGGTTCCTTGAGTTGAAAAAGTTTGAAGACCACTGCTCTAGAGCCATATATGTTATTTGCGACAGACTTCGTAATTCTAAGCCAAGGATGGCCAATCCGCGGCCTTGAATAATTTTGCGGCCCTCGAGATTCATTACAAAATATGATTATTTTGTACAATATTTTTGTTTTTAATGTAGTGTTTTGTAACAAATATACTTCATAACTATTTCTATTTTATTACCTTTCTTTTATTTTAATACATTCTTAGAAGTGTGCGGTATTGCAGCGCAGCATCACACTCGATTCCTGTAACTCCATCGCGCTGCCTATTGCTAGAATTAGACATATTTGATCCTTGCATTATTATTATAAATTATCTATGCTTGTATAGATGAAAAATAATGAAATCAATAATAATTCATTCCGTTTTAAATTTTCATTCCAATAAATGTTTGTGATGGGTCTAAATATAATATAAAGATATATAATTTTTGTTTGCAGCCCGCAGGATTATAATGTTTTTCCGAAGTGGCCCGCAAGGTCATTTGAGTTGGCCATCCCTGTTCTAAGCCAAGATCGGATAGCGAGAATGACACTTGAGTTTACAGTTTCTTTGTATTCTTCATGACCTTTATTGAACTTGGGAATCTCGCGTCTTTAGTCATTATGGTATATAATCCTCCACGGTTTTAAATGCTGATTTAAATTCTTTTATTGTTTTTTATAAAATATATTGCTGATTTTGTTTGTGATATTAAAAATATAACATTAGTGTGATAAATAAAAAAAATATTTAGTATGATTGGTGAAAAAAGTTAATTGAAATTAAAATCTGGAATACAATAACTTCAAAACGATTTTGTGATTTGCCGAGACGGGTAAATCCAAAGCAGAATGTATGCGAGATTTTCGACAAAAGAAACGTGAGAAAAAAAATAAAAAACTGAAGGAGAACAGCCGAAAAGAATTGCACAAAATTCAACTTCACGCAGCAGGGATTTTTTTTTTTTTTTTTTTTTTGTTGCAACGAACACAAATCTCTCAGAAACAAACGGCCGAACCAATTACTGCTTTACCAAATCTGTTTGTCAGGTAACTTTACGATTGTCCGCTCATAGCTTTTTTGAATGATGAGCTCAAGCTCGAAATGACAACAAACCGAAATATATCGACAGCTAACAGTGGTACTGTTATTGACATTGTTTTTCAAAGGTTATTAAATACTTTAAAATCTCAAGTATATGTATCATATTTTAGTCATCATAAGTCTATGGTGTGTGTCTTCCCCAAATTGAACAAGAATATTTATTTTTGATAAAAAATTACATGACTCTTTGTGTTAATTAAATAAAATTTTCATTAAAGATAAAATTATTCGATAGAAAATTATTTCCAATCATACCCGATTAATTTTTTTCAGGATTTATGTTACTATTGCGTATTTACCAGGATAACATGTCAGATGTTACACATCATATGCGACTACTGTAAGACTCGTTCCTTTTTTTTGTAACTGAATTTATATTAGAAATTCCAACACTAAAACTGTTCTTCCAAAAAATTGTGTGGGTCCCAAAACCAATACTCAATGTACTTTATCAGTGGCGTAGCTAGGTATCCAAAGGTCTTGGTGCAAAAAAAGAGAGAATATTGGTGGAGTTTTATTAATTAAAAATATATTAGAGTATTTTATATATATACATATACAAAGCTGATTCACATCAGCCCTGTGTCAAGATCTGCAGAACATAGGAAAGCAAAGCTACAAACTACTTACATGTATGCATATGAGTTTCCTTGTGAATTTAGTGATTACCCAGGTTCGATTTGACATGTGATAGATAGGAAATGATAAAAAGAATATGCACAAACAAGAAAATATAATACAAAATTATCATAATTATTTAAAATAAAACACACGAAAAAACAGAGGAGGGGGTCAAAGTTACATCAGTCTGTTGCAGATACCAGATTGCGAAACATTGAAACAGGAAAATAGCTTATTATGAATCATATTGTTATAAAAAATAAAATGACCAAGAAGAAATAGCTCCCTGTGTAGATTTTTTTAGATGTATGGTAAGACATTTCATGGAACTTGATGTTTATTTTCAAGTAAAAAATTAGAAAAATAATATAAACTTTTTTTAATACGTAAAATTCGCAACACAATATAAACAAAGGAAAAGAATTTAGGGGAATTCCTTACAAGTTTGAAACTTCTTTCAACGGAGTTGCCATGATTATAGCTATGTAACAATCTTTTATATTTATATCTCAATTATCGCTAGTTCGACTTGCCTGGTGGTCAAGGCGCGAGGGTCCCCTGAGCTCAAGGGCTCAGCACGGCACCACCTAGCCCATTGGTAGTTACGCCACTGTACTTTATTAAATTTATATAAGATTTTTTTTGTTACATGTCTTAAACCGTTTTTAAATAAAATTATTGAACTGAATCGGAAATAAAGAACTGACCTGAAATATTTCAGGAAAGAGAATAATTTAAATCACATTACACTATTCATTCAATTAATTTATAAACTTCTCTTGTCATTAAACTGTTTAAAAAAGGATTTTGATGCAATTTAATATTGAAGAATAGCACAGAAAATTGTTTTGAATGTACAGAAATATATATATATAAAGGTTTCTGCCTTAACTAAAACTTATATTTTTATAAAATTCAAATGAAAAACTGATGTTTCTCAAAACAGAAACGAAACAGCTTAAAAAAAGCAGTTTCTTTGTATAACTAGAATGTCAGGCACAGTTTTCATGTAATTCAAAACTGCCATGGGGTGGGCAGTAAAAGAGGGGTCAGTTGGTTGTAAACTGGACCCTCCAAGAACAAAAATAGAAGGCGAAAGAGAGGGGGGGGGGGAGTTTCCTGTCTCGAGTTCCCTTTGTACTTAGAATCCCTCTATCAACTGTTGTAGAAGAGGCTTGTATGATTCTGTGACGTCATTTTCTTTCATCATGACAGCTATCAGAACATAATCATCAGAAAATGGGATCAAGTAAATGCAAATTTGGAAAAATAATAGCTTGAAAAAAAATGTTTATTTCAAAGTCAAGAAAATATTGAAAATTAAGAAAAAAAGGCATATAATTTATCTTTTATGAAGGAACTATTTACCTCCGATCATTAAGACCAGTACTCATGAGTACTTGGCCCTTCCTATAGAAACGCCCATTCACCCCTCCCAGAAGAGGGCGCTTTCATCGTTTTAGAGTTGGAATTTCTGTCTACGGGACCCTTAATAAAAAAATAGAGAAAAGCAATGAGAAATGTGAAATAAAATACCATACTACAAGTATATATTCACTTCCAAATTATATCTTTTAACTATTATATCGAAAAACACTTTATATGAATTCATCTTTGTGTATAATTAATTAGCTCTGAATAAATATAATGGAGGTAAATTCAAAGCATTTGTTTTGTAAAAAAAACAACAACTTTAACTAAAGTATTTGTTTATTTCTAAAAATATGAGAGATTATCTCCTTTAATATATATATATATATATATAATTAAGATAATGATAAAGATAAAACAAATAATTCATTTAGAATAGTAAGAGATATAAAATTTCTAGATTAGATCCAGTCTTAATATATGTTATCTAGAAATTCTTATATTGATTATACTAAAATGTGAATTTTTTCATAATTATAAATTATTATTTTCCTCAGCAGTGGAAAAAATAAAGACTATTTGTAATTTGATATTTATGTCATGTATTTGTAAAAATAATGTAATTTGCCTTCGTCTTCAAATGATAATAATTCCTTACTTTGAAAAAGGTTTATTGGTGAAGGACCTCGTAATTTTGAATCTCAGTCGAGTGACGAGGACGACATTTGAGCTTCGACATGCTCGCGCCCCCTTGTAGGATTATCCCGCCCCCCTAGAGGCGCGCGCCCCACAGTTTAAAAAACGCTGAATTAATTTATTTTTTAAACTGATATTTGTTTTAAGTTCTGAAATTAAGAAAATGATATGAATCATATTTTTATTGGGTATGGTCTTTTAACAAATCAAAAGTAATGCTATGACATCTGATTGGCTATGACATCTGAAAAAATCTAAGTCTTGTTGATTAAAACCCATTCTTGTTTTGCAAGGAGAGAAGTGTTTTCCAGAACACATTCTTTTTTTCAACATTCATTTTAAAACTTTGCAGTTGGCATAATATATTCAATCTTCAGTAATAATATGATATTTTTAAAATCATTTTCCGAGTTTTTGAGATTTACATGTTTTTAAATGTTTATTAACTTTTATTAGAAAACAATGGATTAAGGAGCACATAAATTTTGTTATTTCATCATTGTCTCAATGCGAATTCTATTTTAATTTTTACATGGATATTTAAACCATGTCAATTATAACTTTTGTTAAAATTATTGTTTAATATGGTTCAAATATTGAAATATAAATTGTACAAAATGGAAATCACTCATTTTCAATGAAAAGAATTTTTACATCTTATATCCTGTTTAGGAAAAAAAATCATTTAATTATTTTACACAGATGTATGTAAAAAAAAAAATTAAAGGAATAAAATCATGTAGGATTTCAAAAAGACATTAGTTAATTCTAGAGTTTTTTTAATTTGAATTGAGTTAATTAGTTTTATAAAAAATACTTAATTTTGAAATCTTAATTTAAGATAAATAAATATGTGTTGTTGTTGCTTATAACCCCTAATGAACTCTTGATTAATGAATTTCCTGTTCATTCAAAGTGATGTAGATAAGATATCAATTTACAATCACCCCTTTCCAGGAATCCTAGGAGCCGTGATGTTTTGGTTGTATAAAATTCTAGCTTTATTATGCGTGGATAATTCGAGATTTATTTTCAGCACATTTATCATCTGGAGTGAGTAAATTTAAGTGTCACACTATTCAGCTACTCGTGGGCTTTTGGAGACTGACCTCGTAATTTTGAACCACGGTCAAGTGACGAGGACAACACCTGAGCTGGCACCCCCTCTCCTAACTTCTACACCCCACAAACGGGAGAATGTTTGAGCATCGATAGATTTTTTTGTGCATTGCCCCTCTACATTGCGGGTCTTCAGCGGTATTGGGCTCGAATTCATGATACCCTGGCCACGAGTCCGTTGCCTTGGTCACTAGGTTACGGCGCCACTTTTATTATCTGGAGCAGAAATGAATTTTCTTATACTATTCAGAAACTCATACAATATCAACAGCTTTTTGCAAATCGCTATTTTTTCGAAAATCTGCAATTAAATGAAGAGAAATATAATGAAAATTATGAAATGTGTAAGATACTGTACAGTATATAAGTATATATTCCCTTCCAAATTGTTATAAAATCCTTGTAACTATTTTATCTAAAAAAAGACCCAATATAAAATAATCTATGTTTTTAAAAAATAAATCATCTCTGAATATATATAAAGGAAGAAAAATTTTTCAGAAAAGCATTCGATTATTTCGAAAATGTGAGTGATTATCTCCTTTAAAAATTAAGGTAATGAGGAGATAAAACAAATAATAGATATTTAGGATAGTAAGCTATTTGAGATTTCTGGATTAGTTTCTGTCTCAATGTTGACTAGACAATCTGCATTGATCATAGTAAAATGTGTGTTTTTTTTCCTTATTATAAATAATTGTTTTCCTTTGTTCTGGCAAAAAAAATTAAAACAGTGTTTCATTTGATATTTATGTCTCATATTTATAAAAATAATGTAATTTTGCTTCGAATTTAAATAATAACTCTTTGCTTTGAAAAGAAAAAACTTGAAATTTAACTTAGTTGACATGTACATAAAGTTTTTTTAAATCTGATTTTGAGATAAAAAAGTTTAAAATGTGAGTTCGAGAAATCGTTTAACCTACCCTTTAAATTACACTGGTAATATTTTCAGAAAACAGCAACACTGAAATGAAAACCCGAATGTCAGGAATACAATGTATTACTACGCGGAGATTTCTCTGAGGAGAATCGTATCGCATTGGTTACTACAAACCGGTTCCTCTCAAGGATACGCCTTGGCGATCGATCTTCGGCTAGAAAAGAGGATTTGACGGTAGAAAATCCAGCCCACGTTATTGAAGATTTCCCGTGATATGACTCAGACCGCTTCTTTGGTTTTCAAATACGTTTTATTTTCACATTCACAAGACAGAGGTGATAATGAGGCTATTTACATGAAGAAGTTTGACAGAATAGTTGTAGTACGTACATCTTCGAGATGAAAATACACTTAAAAATACTTTCTTATTTCGTAAACATAATGTAAATTAACTTAACACAACGTAACGGACAAATTCCGCGATTTTAGAATCAAAACTAAAACTCTACTACTTATTTGCCAGATTTCAAGTAAGAAAACGATACAATGCAGATAATAAATGAGTTCAAACAGGAAATACAAAACTTATTAGGAGTGGCAACATCCTCCCACCTTTTGTATTGTGAGCAAATGTAGCCAAAGCAATACAAAATGAAACAAGAAAATTATATGAAATATACATGAAAGTTACAATACTTAAAAAATCTAAATAGTTAACGAATATAACACACATTTCTACTTCTAAGCAAATTTAAATTGATATTACAATTATCAAATGCACACTGAAATTAAAGTCATAATTTCACTTTACAAGTCCAATCGTTTCACAGGAACAATACATCGACCACAAACCTTGTTTTCTTCACAGACTGTGGTTGTTCTATACGATGTGTCTCAGATTGCTCCTCTGGAGGAATGTGTTCGTGATCAACATCATCAATAGTCTCTGTAGCACTTTCAACTTTCTCTGGTACACTTTTGGTAAATTCAGCAGAATTTATTTCCAGAGGGTAGATTCGTTGAATCGGACGGATGATCTCTCCATTTGCTACACGTAATCTGACTACTCGTTCGATATTATCCTTGCCTTTAAATAGTTTGATGACTCGTCCCAAAGGCTAATTTAAGCGTTTCGTATTGTCTGAGCCAATAAGAAAAATATCACCAGGTGACAAATTATGTCGTTTTAAAGATAATTGTGGATTTCGTATGAGCTCGGCTAAATAGTCTCTTTGAAATCGTTGACGTAGTTGAAAACGTAGGTTTTGAAGGTAACGAATGCGTTTTCACAAATGTCTAGCATCTACGATGTCTAAGTCCACAGTTTCATTTCCCTTTATGTCTTGTATGAAATCTGAAGGCTTGATAACCCTTAACTCATTAGGATCATCATAAATGTACGCGAGTGGACGTCCATTGACAATGCTTTCACACTCGCATAGCAAAGTCTCCATTTCCACGTAAGTCACATATGCACACGACCTAAGACTTTTCTCAAAAGTTGCTTAACGGTACGGATCATTCTTTCCCACCAACCTCCATACCATGGTGCGGATGGGGGATTGAAATTCCATTTGATCTTTTGAATCGCACATTCAGCTGCTATTTCTGGCCAATTTAGAGTGTTGAGAGCTCTCGATGTTCCAACAAAGTATGTTCCGTTATCTGTATACATAATAGAACTTCTCCCTCTTCTTGCAAAAAATCGTCTTAGAGCTTGCATAAATGCTTCAGTAGACATAGATGTTACTAATTCTAAATGTATAGCACGATACACTGCGCAAGTAAAAATCACTATCCATGCCTTTTGACCTCCTTTCAAGTATATGGGACCTGCTAAATCAGCTCCAGTCACTTCAAAAGAAGCAACACGATTTATTCGATCAACAGGAAGTGGAGCAGAACCATCTGGTACTAAGAGTTTTGAAGAATATCTCTTGCAAGTCAAACACTTATGCAAAACTTCTCTAACAATCCTTCGGCCCCGAGAAATCCAGAATCTTTCACGTATATGAGACAGTGTAGTTTGTACTCCAGCGTGCTGAAGTGTTTTATGAGTATATTCTTTGAGTCTTCTAACAATGGGATGATCTGGAAGAACGGTGGGTCTAACAAAGTCCTCAGCGTCTTCTCCAAGTATAAGTCTTGATCGAACCTTCAATATCTTATTTTTTTCATAAAACTGAATGGTTTTGCTATACTTCTCTTGTATTTTAGATGACCATTCTACTTGTATTATTCGTATTGCAGCTTCTTCGGCCATTTGAATTTCTTGAAATGTTAGCTCCTTTCTCAACTTGTGTGAATTAGCCTTGAGATTGTGGCAAAATCTCAATACCCAAGCTGTCATGCGTATGATTTTTGGGTAGCTGGAAAAATACAAAAATCTATTTCCAAAATTATCGTTGGTATCAATAGTTAAGTTCACTGCAACAGATTTTCGTCTCTCTAGCAGGGCTTCTTGTGGAAGAGTAATCTCAGTGTATGGCCAACATTCTGGACTTTCGTGGAGCCACTTTGGACCCTCCCACCATTGACTCCGGAAAAGTTGAGACCAATCACATGAACGGGAAGGCAGATCTGCTGGATTGAGATCTCCAGGGACAAATCTTCAATCTTCTACATTTGTCAATTCTCGTATTTCTCTCACTCTATTTCCCACAAATGTATTCCAGGGTTCCGAGTTAGTAATGCATCCTAATACTGTCATGGAATCAGTCCAAAAATACGTTTTTAAAGGCGAATTCAGAGTTTCTAATATAGTTGAAGCGATTCTAGCTCCAATGGTAGCTCCTAAAAGCTCTAGTTGAGGAATTGTTGGTCTCTGATCAGGAAAAACTCTAGCCTTTGCTGAAACTAATGAAACTTTCACTTCGTCTTCTTCTACACATCGTAAAAAGGCACAGCAGGCATATCCTATAGCCGAAGCATCCGTAAATATGTGTAAGGTAACCTATTTGATAGTACCATGCAACATCCTACGAGGGATTCTACAGTTTTCGATAAGATTCAAATGTTTAGCCCATCGTTGATAACGTAATTGCAAATCGGATGGCAAATCCTCATCCCAGTCCAATATGTTTCCCCAGGCTTCTTGCAGTAATAACTTTGGTAAAAGTGTAGCAGGTGAGGTAAATAATATTGGGTCATATATACTGTTAACAATGGAAAGCAGTTTTCTCTTGGAAATATTTTCATTGAATCTTATATCAGTTTCAGGACTAACGCAATAAAGCTCGTCAGTTTCCGTATCCCATTTAAGGCCTAATACGTTTTGACTTTCCTGATCTTGAACTCCTGTGTGAGCCCAACATCTTAATTCAAATGTTGCTGCCTTCATTATTTCCATTGTTTGTGTCTTGAACTTCACCAATTCTTCTTGATTTTCCACACTAATTGTTAAATTATCCACATAGAAACCTTTCTTAAGTTTCTCGATGGTCTGCTGAAGAGATTCAAGTTGAAATTCAGTTGAATTAAGGTGGTGACGAATACTAGCATTTAAGAGAACTTGGCTTGATGTCACTCCAAAGACAACTCGACAATGTCTAAAGAATTCCGATTTTGATTTATCTTCGGTATTCCACCACAAGAATCTCAAATAATCGCGGTCTTCAGGTTTGACAGTCAATTGTAAGAAAGCTTGTTTTATATCAGCTATAACTCCTATGGCACCTGTACGAAATCTTAACAAAAGTGGAGGAATCTGCTCCGAAAGACTGGGCCCAACACTTAAGCATTCATTAAGAGAAGCATACCCTGGACGTTTGAAAGAAGCATCAAATACGGGGCGAACTTTAGTTGTAGCGCTTGATGATTTGATGACTGGTCTATGAGGAAGATAATGGCCTGGCTTCGAAACTTCAGTCTTCGGTATAGCTTCTATTATACCTTCCTTTTGCCATTGTCTTAAAATATCATCATAGACTTCGTAAATATTTTCTTTCAATAGACGTTTTGTTACTGAACGTAGTCTAGTTTCAGCTACATCATACATATCATATACAGGTGGGTGTCCAGCCAGCCAAGGTAAAGATACTTCATACCGTCGGTCTTCTCCAACTTTTATAGTCTTCTTGAAAAGTATCAAAGTTTCTTCTTCAAGAAGGGTCTTATTTTTTCGTTCTACTGGATCCTTTATGTCTAAAACTTCTAAATCCCAGATCTTAGGTAACTCCATATTTTGCAAAGTCAATGTTACCATGTTACTTGCTTCTTTTTTCCTAATCCTAAAATTGTCCAGCCGAATAAAGTTTCTACAGCTGACACTCCAGATGTAAGTATCTCTATTCTTCCAGTTAGAATGCTTCCAAGCACATCAGCTCCTAAAAGAATTCTTATGGGAGGCGTATCTCTTCCAACATCTGTAAGGGGGTCACTTCACGCAGCCTTTTCCCTATCTCCGTAATGTTAAAAATGGCCAAATTTAAGGAACATTTTTGAAAAATTGACAAGTTGTACAGTCATGAATTTTTTTGTGTAGATTTATTGTATTGTTTTTATTATTTTAATGAGAGCATTTTTCAAAATTTTGATTAGTTTTTTTTAAACAAATTCATATGTGGAGTAACACGTCAAAATTATTAAAACGATGAAAATTCTTGTACATTTTAATCCATAAAATTTTTTTGAATAATTTTTTTGCAAAATCTCTCATCAAAATATTTATTTGTATAGTGTTAACATATGTGCAAAGTTTCAAAGCTATAAATTAAGTAGATTTTTCAAAAATGTTCCTTTTGTGTTGAAATTTACACTTTTGAGAAATAGTGATTTAAAGTAAAAATTTACTATTAACTAATACGTACCAGTACCACAACTTGGATTTCTGGTATCATATGCAAGATCACCTTCTTGTCTACATTTTAATTGTTTGTTTTTAGTTCTAGCTTCTTTGGTTCATTGTAAAACTGCCTATTTCGCTTTCTTAATATGCGCATGATCTACTTCTTCTAACGCTCGACATTTGTAAAATCCAGGGTTTGAATGTTTAATACATCTAAAACTTTTAATTTGGTAATGAAACCTTGATTATATAAAAATGTAGTTTCAAATACTATAGCTCTTTAAGTTCCTAATTGTATAAATACAGTTTTTGGAACTATAAATCAAATACAATTTAAGGTTTCATTGAAATTTTAAGTTTTACCGTGAAATCACCTAAATAAAAGTTCAAGACTAGAGAAATCTCTAAATACTTTTTTAATGCAATTGCTAATTGCAATAGGTGAGTTGTGTTAAGCTTATATGTGTCACCTTTCAGTCTGAACCTATTATATTCACACCACGAATCACCTCCCATGGGGCATAAGCCGTGTCGTATTTTCAAATCTGTGGAGAGTTTATGAAAAAAATATAGCCCAAATAGTTTGCATCATGACTGACAAGTTTTCTGAGTAGCTTCAAATAGCCACACGAAACATAGTATCTTTACAATTTGTCTATTCCTGCATCTGTTAATCTATAATGACCTCCTAGAGATTTTTTGTCCTCAAGATTTTTGCCTTTAAATTTTGATTTTAATGCCCTGTCATGTCTCCATCCTTTTCTCAACATGACCAACACATTCTAATGTTTTAATGTTGACATCTTTCTAAGGTTAAGATTCTAAAACTGCTTTGTATGCTTTAAAGTCCTCATCACCCAAATATTTTGTCGCAATTAGTAAATCGTAATTGTGTATCGTAAATTGTGCCGTGCCTCTGAGCAATGGAAAATACAAAGTGCACCTTCAACTTTCATCTCCCTACTACTTCCGAAGTAATCTGCCGAACACTCAATGTTATGTACATTGCCGTTAAAATTACTTGAGTATTTCCTCTATAGTTTTTCGGCATCAACAACTTTCCCAGTGTTCACACTAACTGCTGTAAAACCATTCAGAGAAACATGACCCCTTTTTTGCCAAATGCCATAGACAAACACCGGTACATTAGGACTTGCATTATTAAATGATATTATTTCGACAGCAGTAATATATATAATACCATAGACTGGCTACTTTCTGTGTCGTGTTATTTAATGCCCCCCATGCATGAACTCGTAAAACCACTTTGGTGGACGTGACAATTCATAACTCTACAAAATATTTTCGCAGTTGCTTCTCTTTTCCAATAAAAATAATAGCATATGAAAGCCCAGTGTTTACTTCATATAATTTTGTATCTTTTTTGATTAACTACTGTTTTAGTAAACCTGGTATTAAGAAATGTTTGAATAACATCACAAAAGTCACAACATGTCAACAACTTTAGAACCAAACTTTGGATTTGGTGACCAAAATTTATGTGAATACCTTGTTTTTTACATTTTATTTATAATAAATGTGGTTTCAAAGCACAAGAAAACAGTAGAATATCCATTATTTCAAAAAAACTTTCAAATGAATCTAAAAGGAAACATACTCTTTATTTAACTTACCTAACTTATAGCTTTTAAAGTTGAATTATTCATGTATAATTTGAATTCATTATTCTGATCTATGACGCATTTAATTTCTGGAAAGTTTGGGTTTTTGTACCTTTGTTTCCAAACTTTCGTTTTTTAAACGTTTTATTATTAAACTAAAGCATGTTAAAAAATGTTTTGATAGAAACAATGTTTCCAATAGCAGAAATTCGTAAAATATTTGAAGAGGTAAAAAACAACACGCGAGTTTCCAGAAAGTAAACAAACAGCTACAATTATTCACTTCACTTCTTTCCTGAACAAGTTACGGATCAAAATAAATCCTTTTAATCAATTTAAAATATTTGATGAGGCTGAGAAGTAGCAAGTGTCTTTTGTTTTGAAATGAAAGGGGCGTGGCAATCAGCTGTTTTTGGGTTTGACGTATGTAAACAAATTTTTAAAAAAGATATTAAAAATACTTCTAATTCAACTAGAACAAAAATTTAAATTGCATTAGAAATTGAAAGAGTGGTATTTTATTTTTCAATCAAATTGAAAAATCGATTTTTGGATCGACTTTTGTGAGGTGACCCCTTTTAACTTGATGCCTCAAGAAGCAAGCTCCGCAAGTAAATTTTCATCACGTATTCTAGGTAAAGTTGAGCAGATCTTCGGTTGGTCAAGAAGAGACACTGAAGTAGAATATTTCCAATCTAAACTTTCAACAGTGACAGTAAATCTACCATGTTCAGCAGCAGGAGAAATTCCACCGCCAAAGAGACCTTGAGATAATATTTCCTTTCCGGAAGGTGAAAGATTCAACTCGGCAGATAAACTCTTTTCCATATAGGAACGATGAGATCCATCATCCATTAATGCTTGTACACACAATTCTTTGCCCTTGTGACGTAACCTGACAGTAATTGTTTTAAATATATTTCACGTTCTAATGGAAGATTCATCAGCAAGACTTCTGTTGATTTTTGTTCTTCCTCATCTACTTTGCCTTTTGAGTAAGAGTACGTATCTTTTCGTAAATCTGGACAAAGCAATGCATAATGCCTTCTTTCACAAATTAATCATTTTACATTACTGTGGCATTTCTTTGCCATATGACCAGGTTTCAGGCAGACTAGGCAGCACCTCTTGCGCATAGCTTGTGATTTTCTATCCTCATAATTCATGGCCGATAGTTTCTAACAATCTTTACTTGGATGAGAGCGGTCGCAGAAGACACAGCAAATTTTTCTTGCCGATGTATTGGCAAAAAGAGTAGCAGCAGTAGGTTCATCTTTCTGAACTTGTTTATGAGAGTCCTTCCGTTTCGTTCCACTTCCAAATGCAGTTTCTGCAAAAGCACGGTGTTCTTCACCTTCTACTTCAAGACGTAGGAAAGTCATCAGATTTTCTAGAACTCTTTCCTTTTCAAGAGCTAGATCTTCTGGGACCTCTCTGTTGAGTCTATGTCTGTCCCAAGCCTTTAAGACCTCAGCTGAGAGACACGATTTGACAACAGGAAACAGCATTGCAGCATAATTTGATGTTGTCACATTTAGTGTTTCTAACGCTAGTAAATTGGAACCAAGTTTATCTTATAAATCAGTTAACTTTATGGCTGATTTATTATTCACTAAAGCCAAAAGATCCCGAATGTAGACTTCAATAAGTAAATATTTTCTTCCAAATCGAGACTTTAAATGGTCAATAACTTTTAAATAATTGCCTTTAGAAGGAGGATAACTTTCAGCAATATCACGTGTTTTAGTTCTTGGTTTTAACGAAGAAAGTAGGTATTGGAACTTATCTTCTTCTCTTAAGTTTTTATCTTCATGAACCCGGCAAAATATTGACCCCAAAATGCAATCCATGACCTAGGCATAAGATCATACTCTTTTAAACTTAATTTAGGGAGTTTCAAATTATCCGGTGGAATCTCACTTGAAATTTCAGATTTACTTTCATCATGTTTGTTATAATTCGTCTCGTATATAACCCTTATTTCAGTAAATCTGTCCCTATACGATTCCATTGTATCATATTCTTCATCAGAAAAATTAATTATTTCCTTAATTTCTTTATCTACATTAAATAAACGTTCTGCCTTTTCGTAAATTTTACTGAACTGAATGTCAATGTTCTTTTCCCTATTCATACTACGATGAATATCATCAAAAGAATTAGCCGCTACAGTAAACAGACGGCGTAAACTAGCTCTTTCAGCTTTTAACTTAGCCTCCTTATTAGCTTCAGTTTTTACTTCAGCCTCATTCTCCTTTTTGTCAGAATCTCGAGTCATTTTACTTATTTCGAACGTATATTAAATTTATCTCAAACACTCAAAACGAGACAGAACTTCTTATAAATAACACAGATGCAATCACAAATTAAATAAACTCATAAATTAATCACTTTACCTTTAAAAAGTAATAATTCAAAAGTAATAGTTCAAATTAAATAATTTCATAAATTAATCACTTTACCTTTAAAAAGTAATAATTCAGTGCGTAAATTCGGATACTTCAGGTTGGCTAAATTACAGTATTCTGTCCAGTCAGCGGACGCCAGTTGATATGACTCTGATCGCTTCTTTGGTTTTCAAATAAGTTTTATTTTCACATTCACAAGACAGAGATGATAATGATGCTATTTATATGAAGAAGTTTGACAGAATAGTTGTAGTACGTACATCTTCGAGATGAAAATACACTTAAAAATACTTTCTTATTTCGTAAACATAATGTAAATTAACTTAACACAACGTAACGGACAAATTCCGCGATTTTAGAATCAAAACTAAAGCTTAGTTGCCAGATTTCAAGTAAGAAAACGATACAATGCAGATAATAAATGAGTTCAAACAGGAAATACAAACTTATTAGGAGTGGCAACACTTAGATTATTGCAAAGAAAAGTTAGTATGGATTCCCTTGTTGATTTTTAATAATTTTTCTAACAAAACCTGAAAAAAACAAAATTTTTTTGAGATCTCAGCCTTAAATCCATACTTAATTTTATAGAACATACGTTTGGGAGTATATACAAAATTTTTCACTACTCTGTGAACAGAAAAAAAGTCTTAGGGATTAGAACTTTTATACCTTCAAAACTGAAATTCTGAGAAAAATGCATTTAAAATTTGTTAAGGCATATAAAAAAAAACTTACAATGCTCGTAATTTTTTAATATGTTATTTTCCAATGTATATTCTACATTAAAACACTATTTTAATTTTGCATGACTGAAAATAATTTTTTCAATTCGAAATAAAATTTTGCAAAATATTGTTAGCATTTGTTACCACAAGATTACTCAGCTTAATTATTTAATTATTGGCATAAATATGCAATTAAAATATGATATCCTGGGAATTATATTTGATTTCAATATATTCTAATGCGTGTGTTGAAAAAAATAGCTCAAATGTTGTATTAATATAATATTAATACATGTACATTATATTATATTGAGGAAGTTGTTCTTAAAAGTTACTTTTAAAAAAACTACTTGATAAGTTGACATATTACTTAATTCCTTTGAAAAAAGAATAAAATTTAAATGTAGTTGAATTAATTAACATGTTATATAAAAATTTAGGTTATTTTTCTAATATTTTATGCTTAAATTTTTTTAACGCAAAGCAAAAGTTTAGATATTTTAATGAAAGTTTCAAAATCCAGTATATTTATATTTATTTTTTATACCATAAATTATTAAAAATTTAGGTTATTTTTCTTATATTTTATGCTTAAATTTTTTCACGCAGAGTAAAAGTATAGATATTTTAATGAAATTACAAAATCCAATATATTTGGCTTTTTCAGTCATTTATTTTTTATACAATAAATTATTTTTCATTTTCTAAATTAATTGCAGATTAAACTGAGGTTTGGAAGATAATTATGAGATGTATTCACAAAAATAAATAATATTTAGGACAACAGATGGCGCTAGCAATGTATTAAAAAATAATATTTCAGGGTGAAAAAGCGCTGTCTCGATCCACTCCTTTTCTGAAGACTCCAAAGGGATACTCCAAATTTAAGGAGTGGATCGAGACAGCGATTTTGTATCTGATAGTTTTTTTAACACAGTGCTATCGCCATCTGTTATATAATATCTAAACTAAAATAATTGAATAGTCCTATACTATTTTTGTATTGCTGTATTAGTCGGATGATTTTTGCTGAAGTTCTTATCGCATTTTATTTAAATCTTGGATAATTTTTACTTTTGATTTCTTGTTATTTTTTGCTTTATTTTATGAATTGTTTTATTATCTTTCTTGTTATTTTAATTAGTTAATTTGTTTTTTAATTTTCTGTAATCAACTTTTTTACACTTACTGTTTTCAAAAATGGAGACTGAAATGAATGTACATACCAGAGACTTAATCTACTCATTTTGCGATCTAGTCTTCACTGGCTCTTTCTGTTTGAAAAGGAATTTAAAAAATGTTCATGCTCACCAACAGTGTGATTTAAATGGAGGGATTTTGAAGGAATTCAGTACTTTCAGTGGTATATATTGTTGAAATTTAAAAATTTAGTTTATAAAAAGAGAGAGAAAGTTAAGATATTGAGAAAGTTATTCTTAAAAGGTACTTTTAAAAAACTACTTTATAAGTTGTCATATTACTTAATTCTTTTGAAAAAAGAATAGAATTTAAATCTAGTTGAAATAATTTACATGTTATATAAAAATTTAGGCTATTTTTCTAATATTTTATGCTTAAATTTTTTTAACGGAAAGCAAAAGTGTAGATATTTTAATGAAATTACAAAATCCAATATATTTGGCTTTTTCAGTCATATTTATTTTTTATACAAGAAATTATTTTTCATTTTCTAAATTAATTGCAGATTAAACTGAGGTTTGGAAGATAATCATGAGATATATTCACAAAAATAAATAATATTTTGGACCTCAGATGGCGCTAGCATTGCATCCAAAAAAATATTTTTTGGTTACAAAAGCGCTGTTTCGATCCACTCCTCAAAATTTGACTTTGAAATAATATATCATCTAAAAAAGGAGTTGTTCACTCAGCACACGTTCTATGTAGCACTGGCGTAGGGCCAAACTGAAATAAAAACATAGAGTAAAAATATGGTTTTCACAAAGTAAACTCAAATTTTGAAAAAATTATACACCTTCATGCATTAAAAATCGAATCCTCTATCATGAATTTCCCGTTTAGTGCACTGAAACACACGCAGCTCAGATAGGCGTACCTTCTCCTTCACACAATTTATTCACATAACAGAGTACCATCCTGATTAGAAAGATTTCTCCTAAAAAAGTACTTCAAGACAAAGCAATTCAGAAAAAACTTTAGCAAGCTGTATGATATACTGAATTTTTATTTTTCTCCTCGTGTTTCATTGTTTTTTCCAAGTCATGACACCTTGAAGAGAAATTGAACACCGATTGATCTGAGGGCCTCAAATATAAAATTAAGGTTCACTTGTTAAAGTTAAATCTTCATTTCCGAATCTTCCACCATGTGATTTGTTCGCATTGCATGAATAAGCTGAAATAAAGCTATGTAAACATCCTTTTTTCTTATCATTGAATTGCAAGCATGCGCATTTTTCCAATAAATGCTTTCCTCTCCTTGTTTACCGCTGTGTTATCTACCCCTTTTGCTTCACTCCCCCTCGTATATTTATAACCGAGTCGATGCGCTGTGGACAATCAATATCTCTGATATTTCTGACTGTTGCTACTGTGGTTTCTTATATGTTTTTACGTAGGTTACTGGGTAAGTGGGATTTTTTAAATTTTGATATTGATTCAATATACCTCTACTTATCCATGAATAGATTTTCGTTTCTGTTAAATCTTATTTTTTGATGTTTGACTGGCGTGTAAAAGTTACATCGATGTAATTGAGTAACTAATTGAAAGACTTAATTTTTTAAAAAGTTGAGAAATAAAAGGAGTTTGTGAACATTTGTGTTTCATTTTACGCTTCTGGAAGTTGTTTACTGAGACGTGAAAGATTAGGAAAGAAGTTGTTGTACGAGCTTGTGTGTCATTAAGCATTATATAACGCAGTCATGCAAGTTTTCTCAAAAGAATTTTCTGTTCCACTATGTGTAATTTTTTAGTGTTATGTTTTGCAACTGCTCATTTCTGAAAGTAAAATATCCAAACATAATATTTTTATAGCTTTGTCAAGGAATTCCTTGTAAAAAAAATCGATGTCCTTGCAACACCTGTACATGATAGATTCGGGTATTAAAATATATTTCGGTAAGCTTTTAATTATTACGTCGGATGTTTCAGAATTTTAAAAAGCCCAAGCACAATAGCTTTAACAGCAATTTTACGATTTAAAGTAAGTCACTAACGTACTGCAGTTTCTTATTAGTACATAGATTGAAACTGAATATTGTTTTAAAACTTATTTTAATGTGCTAATTTTTAAATTGTTTAGTCTTTTAATGCATGAGAAAAACAATTTCATGTTTGTTTGAAAGTATTCACAGTAATATTTTCGCTTGTATATTATAGAATTTCCATATTGCATAATATTTTTAATTTAGTGTGACAAAGTCTTGCCCTCTTAATACTGGGTATAGTTATTTCATTTTTTTTTTTTTGCATTAGCTTAATGCATAGAATTGAGGGGAAATTGCTCTTACTACATGAATTTGTTAATACTTGCATAGTGATTTATATTTCTTTTTGGGAGAAAGGGCCATAATAGCAAGCTTTAAAATTGAGGAGCTGTAATTTTTCCAAAAGGCCAACATGCAAAATGAGAAGTTGCTGCCTTGTTTTGGACTGAATTTCATATTCTATATTTTAGGTGGGAAGATTTAGTAATAAGTTACCAATTTGAGTATCATTTTATCATTAGAGGCTGGTTTGTGTGTGTGTGTGAAATTGGGGCATCGATCACTGTTAACCTACAGTTCAAATGTCACATTAGAACTACTGATATTTGTATTTAAAAATATTGGTCTTCTTGAACTTAAGTGTTATTTCAATTCTCATAATTACTCTTTGTCATCATTTATGTTCTTGTGAAATCAATGCTTATTGATTTCCTTATAATTAAAATAAAATGATACTTGTGTATTGTACTATTGACCAATTTTATCAAATCAAAAGACATTACCAAATGTTGTCATCACACGCACGATCAAGTTTATTTTATTTGTGCATACCTAGGAACAGTTTTCAGTATTTGCATACTATTTTAACTGTATTGGCAACATTATGTCAAATGAAGCACATGGTTGCCCATTCAGCATCTACAACACATGTGAAATTGAAGCTCTTTAAAGTTGGCTTTGTTGTGATAGTATGCAAGTATCCAGTTTTCCTCAGTTGGCTGCATGTTGTGCATTTATCAATGACCAATTTTGTCAAATAAAAAGGCAACAGTATAATATGTAATTACCAATAAAACTAGTAAAAAGTTGGCAGATTTTTATTGTTAATGAAGGAGTTACAGAATCTTTTTCAAAATTATTACTAGAATAATTTTTTAGGTTAGAGATTTTTACTTGTACATTAAAACAATAAAAGAAATTAGTAACATTTGATAAACAGGTTTCTATAATTCTTTAATGTTCGTAATATCTTTTATTATTATTAATTTCCTGAATTTTTGTAGTTTTTTTCCCCTTCCTATAGAAATGTGAAGCATCACATTTCTATAGGAAGCATCAAAATTGTTTACTAATAAATGTATTATAAAATTAATATCTTGAATGAAATGTTTTGATGTGCTTTAAAAGCCTTGTAAAAATTATATTTCTGAGAAAGTAATTTATCTTTAATTTTTGGAAGTGATTTTTATTGGTTACATTTTTCTTTCCTAGCTTGGGGTAATACTGATAAAGTCATTCCATTTGCTTCAAATATGGTAAGCAGCGTTTAAATTTTAAAAAAAAAATTCTTATGTAAATTCAAACAATTAACTGCATTGAATGTTTGTAAATTAGTTTTCCTTATTAATGAATCGAAAGTGTTGACCATTTCTTGTTTTTAAAGAAATCTAGGCAATAAAGCTATCTAGGTTTCTAAATTGAGCTGATATAAGATTAAAGGTTTTTTTTTTTTAAAAAAAAGTTACTGTGACATATGTTAATATTTTAAGTTGCTGATGTTTCGTTTTTGTATTTTCTAATCATTAGATTAAATTAAACAAAGTTTAATTTCTAGATTTGGTTTATATAACAAGGTTTAAATTTTACTCCACTGGTGGTATTTTTTGTAGTATATAAAAAAAGTCGTATGGATTGATAGAAACTATGTGCTGATAAACTGTTTTGGAAATGCTAGACTTTTTTTGAAGATAAATAAATGCACACTGAACTTTATTCAAGTTTCAGAAAGGTGGGTATATTTCAAATAATTGTGAACTAAGTTATTTGAACTCAAATAACTGATCTTTAGTTGAATCTTCTGAATAAATGTGTGGTTTTTTTTCTCTTGCAAGTTGTAAAATTAAAAATTTTTATTGTATATCTGTAAAATAGTTTTTAATTATCAATTATTTTTCAGATTGCCATTAAAATCTTGTATGGATAAGTAAGTAACATTAGCAGGTAATAACTGAAAGTGAATTAAGTTGTTAAAAAATTAAAATCTGAATGAGAGAAATAAGCTCTTGTAATTTTACTAAAACTTTTGACTGGAAGATGAAAATGTTTTTGTTTTATGAGAAAGATTTTGGTTGGCACTTGGCTTTTAGAGTCCCAAATGTGGGTCAGTCTCATCTGATTGTTCTCTTTAGTTCTTTCTCTTTAATCTTTGCATTAAAAAAATCACGTTTATTATATTTGTATTTAAAAAATGTGTAGAAATAATGCTTCAAATCATTACAAATTTGATTTTGTTAGAATGTATATTTGTCTAATTTTATAAATGTTAAATTTTTATGGAAATTTTTAGGCTACTGCTCCAGGAAATGCTGATTGGAAATCAGCAAAATCTATCTATGATTTTTCTGCTATAGATATTGATGGCAATGAAGTGTCTCTAGAAAAATATAGGTAATATGAGAAAAGTTGTAATTTTTTTTAATGTATTTGTTGAGATATTGCAAAAATTATTTTCTATTGACAAATTGTTGCAAAAGGTTATTTTTCTGCATAACATTAAGGTAGTAAATGTAATCTTGGTTGCATGATTTTTTTTTATTTGTGTTGCTTCACTGATTTAATGTACACTACCTAATGTAAAAAATGCAGTACAATGAAAGAGTGAATGGAATGTGATGAAAATTGTTAAAACGAGTAGAATATGTATGCATAAATATAAGTAATTTTTGTGTACAAGGTAATTTTAATTCAGTATAATGAAAATATAGAAAGTAGGACCATTTCTCATGATGCAAGCAGAAACCTTACAAGGTTCAGATTCAGTTAGTGTACAAATAGTGTTTCCAGAGGTGAAAGCTTGGACTGTCCCATTGTTTCTCCTGTTGCAGATCAAGGAAACAATGGCCAATTGCATTGCAGATGTTCTCCACAAGTGACAAGAAAGCAGTTTGGCACTCTGCTTATGGTTTCACATTGTCATGATAGGAAAAAAAATTCCATTTTGTAGCCACTGATTATAAGGAGCATAATGGCTGCAACACTTCATCAATGTCTCATCATGTTAGTGTACTTTTAATGCGTGCCAGAAGTGATGCTACTGTGGTGTCTGATGGCATCCGATACCATTTATGCCACATTGATAAACAGCACGGCATTAATTGATAGTAGCCGGATTGGCTGTATTTCGTTAACACTTCCAGATAGTTGTGGGGTGGGAGTAGAGTAATTAGAAAAACAGAATTGGGACTTGAAATTCTATAAAATGTGCCATTCATTTGATCAAGTGACTATTTTGACATTGCCATAATCTTTCACATTGGTAGGTTGTTATCAATAGTAGTCTTAATGAGTGACGTATGTGGAAGCCACTTTTACTCGAAACTGTTCTCTAAGGTATTGGAGCATCTAGAGTTCCTAAACATTGCAGAATGCAAAGAATAATTGACCATAACATGTCACATTTTTTCAGTTCATCCTTCGTTCCAAATTATATGCACAGTGGACGTATTTATGTGCATTTTAGTAGTGATACTATGGTAAAATGAACTAGTTCATAAACCTGCGATTAGCTGCCTCGTAAAATTGTTCACTCAGTTAAGTAATGGGAAAATCGCAACTGTTGGCTCTAATGCCCTTTTCTTCTATCACACACTATAACAATCTCACCAACTTGCATTTCAGATCATCTGAGCCTTTTCAGCTGTTATTTCCTGAAATGGCCATATTTATATGTCTGAATCTTCTTGGTATTGCATTTAATTATGTCAAATAGTATATATAATACCTTCACACATGCGTAAATTTGATCCACAATTAGATGATATAGACAACATTGGAGCTGGCATCAAATTCATATCAATGCTACATTTGAGTTAAAATTTTAAGCCCCAAAAGAATTTTTCATCACTTTAAGTGAATGTTTTTAATTTTATTAGAGAAGTATCTTTGAACTTGATGCTATAGTATTCAGTATCACAGTCTTTGTTTTACTTGCACAAATAGTTGTTCAGTGTCATCGGTACAGTTAAGCAAAAGAGTGTTTTCTAATTATGTTAATTCAAAAGATTTAATAAAATTATCTCTTTCTACTCAAGTTTGTTAAACACAGTCAGTATATAGCATTGTTTTAAACTATGGTAGAATTGTATTTTAATTTGGTCTTCTAATTAGTGTAATCGGAATAGACTTCTTCAAAGTTTAAAAAGTAGCTATGAATTTAGAATTTTATATCTAAGTGCTAATCTTTACTAATAATAAAGTAAATAATATAGTCAATCTATTTTGTAAGGAAATTAAGAGTTAATAATATGGTATGCATCAGAAATTTATAAAAATTAATAGATTTGCGTATTGTGTGAAAAAGTTTAACCTTTTTGACTTAGGAAAAAATATCTAGGAAAAAATCATTTTTAATGTATATACAGTCGATTCTCGATAATTCGAAGTTGAAGGGACCAATGAAAAATTTCGAATTATCAAGAGTGTAAAAAAAAAAAAACTCCCGCCCCACTAAATTTCTTTCTGTTTTTTTTTTTAATGAAATTGTTTCCCACCCACTTCCCTCAGACATTGTCCCCCAAGACCATTGGTACTTCAGGGCAAGGTTCAGTACGGTCCATGCCTCATTTGGTGCCACATACTATAAGTCAGATGAGTCATAAATAGTTATGTCAGTCCAACGGAAAAAACACATTCAAACACATCTCTTCACAATAGCGGACCATCCTTTCTGAACACATGAGTAGCAAGGCTACGTGTTATACGAAAGGTATGGATGGCTGACAACAGGTAGGGCCAGAACTGTCCACTTGAAGAAGAAAAGCAATAAAAATGTCTTTTTTGCCTGAGGAACCGTAAAATACCGGAAGGGGTAGTAGACAGTTGGTCATTACAGGGGAGACATGCAGAGACAACACAAAACATGTAAGTTCCAACCTGTTTGCTATAGGACTCTAGATAGTAAGAGTTTGAATTGTGGAGAGTTTTATAAGATAAATTCGATTCATTGCGTGTTTTAGTCTGGCCATCCACAGGTTTTACTTCAAATTATTGAGTGTAACCAAATGTATTGTTTTAGTTAAATATCAAGAGTGTTTCTAGTGGCTGAACATATACTTTGAATTAGCAAGAGGTTCGTATTATTGAAGGTTCGAATTAACGAGAGTCGACTGTACATATATTTTGAAAATATTTGCTTGTCTTGTTTCCTAATAAATCCTTCCTGAGCATTTGTTATACTTTAGTTTATGCATTTATTTTTTGTAATAATCTTATCTTTTAATGTAAATTTTAATTTTTAGGGGCCATGTTGCCTTAATTGTAAATGTAGCCTCTAAGTGAGGTTTAACATCTCAGAATTATCAGCAATTGCAGGCTTTGCATGAAAAATATGCAGAGTCGCAAGGCTTGAGGATTCTGGGATTTCCTTGCAATCAGTTTGGAGGTCAGGTAAGATTACATTTTTCATTAATTGCTCTTTATTTCAATTATGCTAACTTTTATAATTCATTGTTAATGAATTTTTTAAACATTTTCTTTGATGCATTTAATTTGAAAAAGAGAATCTTTAAAGTTTAAAACATCAAAAAATAAGAATTTTTTTCTGTGGAGGTGGGGAGGAGAGTGGAATAAATTCTAGTTTAAAGATCTAATTCAGAAGAATTGAAATAATTTAATTAACAATAAATTAATATATCTAAAAACAGTAAAACAAAAGAGGAATAATTGAAACTTTCAAATTATGCAGGAATAATATAGTTCTCAAGATATTTAATTTTTATTTCTTTAATATACTTGTATGTATATTTTTAAGGAATTACTTGTTCTCCTGGGTATTTGACTATTATTTTATATAAATGGATAAAAGTAGTCATTACTTTTGTATTAAATAGTTTTTAATGACTGTAATAATTTTGAATAAGAAAAAATAGCACATTCCATTTGGATTTAAAACTATTACTGATAAGTCTGTAAATTATTTCATGTTTAAATCTATGTTTCATTCTTGACTCCTTAACTGCTACTGGATTATATATACACCTCTTCAGCCACTGTGTTAACTACTATAGGCATTATACACTTTTCTAAATTGCGTACCTATGCAGTATGCTGCTATCTGTAAAATTGTTTGTCACACAATATCAAAGGGGGAAAGTACTGACTACATTAAAAAAAATATCGAGTTTGTACAACTATTGATACAGTTTTCAAATTTATTTTTTTCTTGTGCATTTATGTTGGAAGAAATGTGTTGTTACAAAAATATTATGTTATCATACCATAATACCATGGCCAAACTAGTCTAGATTTGTTATATTTTTATATAGTGTTTTTTACTTCAAATTCCAAATATCTCATTATCACCAATCTTCATTGTATCTTCAGCAAATTATATTTATTTCATGCATAATTTTTTCATAATTTGTTATTAAAGTGTAACACAAGTAAACAATTACTGAAAAATAATTTGATGTTTAAAATATTTTGCTAAATGTGTTATTTTTTGTAATTTTTCAAATTTTATAACTTTTACATTAAAATGTATAGGGTGTGATAAAGTTTCTTTTTGAGGTCTTGGTGGCAGCAAAAGTGCAGGAAAGCATGTCACCAAAGGTGGTGTATAAACACTGACATAAAGTGTAGCATTATTGTAGCATTCTTTTGTTTCTAAAATAGGTTTAGAAAATGCTGAAACATGAACAATGCTGCATTGCTACCTAACTTGTCTATAAACAAGACTAGCATGCTATTTTTAAAAAAAATTTTGCTTCTGATGTGAGAATGTAGAAAGTGTGTGGAGAAGCATGTCTGTCAAAAATCATTGCAGTGGAATGATGCTCAAAGTTCAATTCTGGTCACAACTTGACTCGGATTAAAGTCAATCTGGAAGGTCAGGCACATCCAATACAGATAACAGCAAACAATTAGGGTGGAGCACTATATATCTATTTATGCACTTTCAAAAAATCTTAACATAAGCTTTGGTAGTGTGTAAAGCATGATCTGGCAAGAATTAAGCTACCTTGGAGTCTGCAGCTAGGGGATAACCCAAGCTTTGAATTCCAAACAAAAATAAAAATAAATGGCTGTTTGCCTGTAGTATCTGATGTGCTTCAGAATTGAATGCAACATTTTCCATAAATGCTTTGTTGCAGGCAATAAAAGCTGGTGCCTCATCAGGGAACCTGAAACGAAAGCATTGGCCATGCAGTAATGTCATCTACTAGAAGTTCCAAATCAAAGTCCATCATCTCAAATGCTTACCTTGTTCTTTAATTAGCAGGGTCCATTACTTACCAATTTCGTGAATCTAGGCGTTAACAGTACTGAGGAATGGAGCTTGAAGCTCCATTAGCATTTTGAAAATGCTGAAGAGATTACAATGAGCAATTAAGATGAAATGCCTGGGAAGAACTTCAAAAATAAGGAGAATTCTGTTGCAGGATAATGCCTGTCCTAGTGTTGCAAAGCAAAAATTGAATTCGTTAAAGAAAGAAATACTCAAGGGGCTCCCCTGTAGTTATAATCTTCCCATGTGATTTTCATGTCTTCGATCCCTTAATCCTTGAAAGTCAATGTTTCCTGTTGGATGTTGAAGTGTGGCAAGCAGTTTTGAACTTTTTTTAACCCCTTAAGTGTTGCCAGCGTGTATACAGGTCCTGCTGAGCTGGTGCATTTAGTGCTCCAGACATGTATACTCAGTGTCGTAGGTAGCCTAATGGTTAGAGCATCGGGCTCCAGACCAGAGGGGCCTGGGTTTGATGCTTGATCCCACCAAATACTCTCAAAGCACACACGAAGTGCATGCTTGTTAAATCAGTGGGTCCGAAAGTCCTGACGGCAGTCACAGCAGAAACCACGGGTGCTGGAGAATATTTCCCTCCCCTCTAGCCCATGCCTAAATTGTGGAGGTGGAGATAGGTGGTGTCGCCATGTATCATGTAGAAGTCCAACCTGTCTCGGGCTCTGGCAACTTTCCTCCCTTCCCTTCAGGATGAAAACGTGTGCTTGTCCTTCCAAAGGCTGACTTTTTGCTGCTCTGTTTAAAACTATTCCCACGGTTTTGGAGTACAATAAAATGACATTGACAGTGCTTCTAAAGAATTAAATTATTTTACAGAAAATGTGGGGAAGGAATTTGAAAAGGTATATTCCAGAAACAAGGAAATCCATAGCTGAGCAATTTTTTAGTACCGTTAAATCCTTCTAAGAAAAGTGCAATGCAAAAATGTGTTATTTGTGCACAGGAAAAATATTTGGCGTGAATCTTGATATCAATGCACTGAATGTGGTGCTGGTTTATGTTTTAGACCATTTTTCAGGATTTTTCACACAACAGATGTTATAACTTTTTTGTTATGTTGTAACTCTAGGCATAAGATTTTGTATTTTCCTTTTTATTTTTTTATCCTTTTCTTTTTTTAAAGTGAAAGCCAACAATTCTTTGTTGAAAAACACACATCTTCTTTCCCCCCAATAAATCGTGTAACCACGCATACCTGTGGGGAAAAAACAGTAGAACTGGAGGGGTCAATTTTTTATTTTTTCCTCAGCAGTTAAGGCATTAAGTAAGGGGAAGAGTTTTACCAAAGTGGGTATATTTAATATGGTGGAACAATGGGATGAGTACCTTATTACTCAAGGTGATTTTGCATGATTGGCATTCCAAATCTGAACAGTTCCTGTGCAACCTTCAAACGGAAACTTTTTTCATTGTCCTTTATATAAGAAAAGTTCAATTCATCTGAAGATTTTGTAAAAATTTATTCAAGAGTATTTTAAATCGGCTCCATTTTAATTGGGTTGTAGTAGGAATGTTTTTAAATCTAAAAATAATAATTAAGAGTTGTACTAAGAGATTTTTCTATTAAAACCATGGTTTCAGTTTCTCCCTCATTTATATTAAATACTTTTTATTTTAGGAGCCAGGTACCGAGGCTGAAATTAAAGAATTCGTCAAACAGTACAATGTCCAGTTTGATATGTTCAGTAAAATTGATGTTAATGGTGATAAGACTCATCCACTCTGGTCATATTTAAAGAAAAAGCAAGGAGGCACTTTGGGAAAGTAAGCTCTGTTTAAATATTTTTACCTTTTTTAATTCTGCCTAGATGTTTGACTTAACTTTATGAACTTGACTAAGAAAACCTTGTAATGGCATCACACTGGTTTGATGATTGGAGGGTTGTAATCATATCATCATCAGGGCTATAATCATTAATTTTTCATGATCTTGAAGAAAAAAATTTGAAGCTATTACACCATTGATTTTGTAGCAATCAATCTCATTCTCTAAACTTCTGTTGAAATTTGTGCCAAAAGGCCATCCAGTGAACTTTGCAATATGTTCTATGGTCCTTCCTCTATCTTCATGCACAAATTGATGAATTTTCTCAACATTTTCATCTGTTTTGGCAGTTAGTAAATATCCAGAATAAGGTTTATCGATTGACTTGAAACAATTTGTACACTGGAGTTTTTCTCAAAGCATTTTCTTAAGTTGTCTTCTGCATCTTAACTTGTTTTTATGGCATTTTTCTCCAGAAAATCAAAGTTGTGCATCAGTGTGATATTCATTTAAATGTGACATCTTAAAATCAAGACAAAATAGCTTTGCCAAAAAAATTCATTACAGGCTGGCAAATCCTTTTCAGGCAATGCCATAGGAATTACTGAATGAGTTGCATGACATATTCGCAGTGAAAAAAAATATGTACTACACAAGCTGTACGCAAGATAGCACTATTCCAGGAGCTTTTAAAAATCCTATTGTGCGGAAATTTTAAAAAGCTTCAAGTTAACTTAATTGTAGCTTAAAATTATAAAGTTCTTCACAATAGCCCGTTGGATTGCTCCAGTTCATCATTAATTTGAGATGAATCGGTTCTAAACAGTTTTTCAACTAATTTTTTAACCCCCAATTTCTGATTTATTTACATTAGAAAGGAAAATGGGGCATGAATTTGCTTAGATATATATTTTCTTTGTTTAGATTTATTGAATTTCAATTATTTTATACTTTTTTTTTATTAAGATATCTCTTTAACATGCAATTGTTAATATTTATGAATTTATTGAAAAATTGATCTAAATTATCCTAAATAGGTTCTATTATTAAAAAAACTGATTTGCTTTAAAATACAATAATACTAATTTTTTTTAAAAAACTGTTTATATCTTATCTTACTCAAAAAAGGCAATTACAATGCATTTTTATTTTTAGCTTTATAAAATGGAATTTCACAAAATTTCTGATTGATAAAGAAGGTCAACCAGTTAAGAGATATGCTCCAAATGTTGCACCAAATGTATGTATTTTTTAAAGAATTTAATTGGCTTGTATTTGTATTAAAATATCTAAATATTTAAAGTAGAGTAGTAAATTTCTAGTATGTGCATTATATTTTTCCTGTTTTTAATTTTGATGGATTTTTTATTCACGAGATTCAATGTTGTTAATTTCACGAGTTTTTAATTATAATTATCATTTGTGTGTACTTGGTATTAATTTCTAGAAGTTCACTGCAGTTAGTGTTAATTTTTTTGGACATTTTAATGCTACTTGCTAATTGTTTAGTTTAAAACAAGAATAATTTGAATAAAATGGGATAAAGATTAAAACTCATTCACAATTATGGAAGTATTTTTTTTTAAAATCATTTTCTGTTGAAATATTGAGGCATTAAACTATAATTTAGCAAACTATCTGTTCTGTACTTGAGTACTATACTGCAGTTTTTTTATTAGCAAAGACGCATAAGTCATACATTTTATTGTGATTTTCATTAAAAATATCGCTTTGTGAATATGTGTCATCAATTTAGAGAAAAATTTTAAATTATTTTGTAATTTCTATGAATAATTAGTGTATATATATAAAAAAATTCTGTTCTCAAATTCTAAGAAATCTGTCAATTTTTCCGCTCTGTATGGTTTTTTAATTATGTTCTTTTGCTGAAGAAAAAATGTTTTAAAAATTGTATTTCTATCAATTCTTTTAATCAAGCTATGGGAGTAAGAATTTTTTCTACTTAGTTTTTCAAATAAATTATTCTATTGTTTCACATCTGTCAAAATTAAACTACGTCCTTACGAATATATTAGGTTGGGGGAATAAGTTTGTAGTGGTTTTATCAAAGACTTTTATTTAAACAAAAATCAATAGTTATAACAAATTAATCAATTATATATTTTCCATTGCTGTTTACTGCCTCCTCCCATCTCTCTACCAATTTATCAAAGAAGTTGTCAAGCTTGTTTGGTTTTGTCAAAGGTAACACCCCTCGTATGGTTTGTCAAGGAGCGGAAAAGATGGTAATCTGTTAGTGCAAGATCCAGAGAATACGGCAGATACGGAAGGACCTCCCATTTGAGCTCTTGGAGTGTGACTTTGACGACTTGTGGAACCTGGGGCCTGGCATTGTGATGAAGGAGTATGGTTTGGCCTAATTAGTTGAAGTATTTTCAGTCAAATAAGTCTTTCTTCAGTGTAGTGGGGCTATGTATAACTCCTTGTTGACCATGGCATTCTTTTCTAGCATTTCCCAGTGTACCATTCTCCTCCCAGTTCCACCAAATGCAGATTATAGTCTTCTGTGGGTGGAAGTCGGGGGCTTGACTCTCGGCTTTGGCGTATCTCCTGGAGCCACCCATTCCTTTCTTTGCCTCGTATTTATATAAGGACACCATTTCTCGTCTCCAGTGATAATTTGGTACAAAAAGTGCTGATTATGACTGCATGTTGCTCAATGGCAAGCTAGATTTTGAGTAGCAATATGAAGGCAATTTACTTTGTTTTTGTTAAGCTTGTGAGGCACAAAGGCTTCCAACTTTTTGGAAAATCCCATTGAGTCAAAATCATTGAGAATCGTTTTATGATCACAGTTAATTTTTTCTGCCAATTCACAACTTGTTTGTGACCATCCTCCTTCAAAAGAACTTTGAGACACTCTGTTGAATTCAGAAGGTCTTCCACTGTGGGCCATGTTGTTGATGTCAAAATCGCCATTTTTGAACTTTGCAAACCATTTCTATGCTGTTGACTTGCCTATGACACCTTTTCTGTATATATTGCAAGTGTCCTGGGTTGCTTCAGCAGCCTTTTGGCATTGATGAAAAGTGAAGAGTAGGTGTCGAAAATGTTTTTTTATCTCCTGGATTTTCCATTTCTAAGCCTCAAATGTAATAAAAAATTAAACTGCCCAAAGACAATTAGCACAATTCTGTTGAGCAAAGAGAGCTCTATTGAATAAATACTATACACTTTGTCAAACAGCAAAAAAAAAAAAAAAAAGGTAATATATAAACTTTAGGAACTTATTCCCCAACCTAATAATTAGATTTCCAAATGTCAAATTAATGTATTGATTTGAATATTACAACCTTGTGTTACATATGTATGAGATATATATATTAGGAATCTTAACACTTCTATGCATTTTATATTTAATGTAAGGTTTTTCAAAATAACTTGTTCTTCCTAATGTATTTAAAAAATAAATATTTGAATGAATATAAACTGATGCAAAATTTTCTAATGTGTTTTTCTTTTTCTTTAACAGGATATTGAACCAGATCTTAAGAAATATTTTGCAGCTTAAAGAAATTTTCATCTGGTTTTTTTTCCTTATGTGTACAATAAAGTTTGTAGATGATTAATGATAATTTTCTCAAAAGCCACATTGTGGAAGGGCAAAATTTGATGTATACATCTACATGTCTTTATTTTATCATTAAGGAAAAAAATATGGTGAATTTCTTTTGCATAGTATTGTTCAGATTTTCTTAGTTCAGTTCACTATTTTTTCCCCCTCATGGGCATTGCTCCTTCCAAAATAAATGTGCATGTGATGGAATATTCTTGAGCAGCACTAATTCATATTTTTATTTTTAAAATCGATGTTTGGAAATGTTGTAGTTAATTATTGATTATTTGGCAGCATGTAGTATATTATGTATTTCTACACTTCAAAAGAAATTTGTAAGTTTGTATTTGATAACTTTCCTTCAAACCAATTATTGGATAGGTAAAGTCTGATGATCCACCTATTTACAGATTTCTTTTAAATTTGTTGGAAATATGTATATATTGTGCAGCTATTTTGCTGATTTACCTGTGTCATATTTTTGTTATGTATAATTAAAAGATTGATTTTAAGAAATGCTTTGACTGTGTGCTTTTTTTATTTGTTTACACTTATTGTTTGAAAATCACTTCCATGTTTTTTGAACATGTAGTAGTTTCTTTCACTAACTGGTTGGTATACAGAAACATCTGGAAATAATTGATATTTATTTTGCTTATTGTTTTTGAGTGTTCTTTATAAATATCTTACATTGCTATATTCTGAAAATTTTTATATATTGCACTTGACTCACAAAATGTACTTGGGGGAATTGCAAACATTTATATAATTTTAAAGAGCAAATTTAGTATTATTGTGGTCAATACTGAAATGGTTCTGCTGTACAAGTACAATAGCTCAGCCTATCATTTGACTTTATTTTCAAGAAATGCTCCTTTGTGAATCTCAATTGTGAAATTTCTTTATCAAATTATTTGATATTAAATATACAACTACCTTTTCTTGGCCAGTATAAAATTTGCACAAAAGTCTATGAATAATGGTAGGAAGGAGTATTTTGTATTCCTTAATCACACATATATGATAATCTAACTAATAATAATAATAGTGACAATATATATATATATGACTGTACTCAATATCTTGGCTGTGGATCACAGCTTCCAGATTTTCAGAATTGTTAATCAGAACATATGAATTGGAGATGAGAAGAAAAATGATAAAGTATACTGTAAATTATTTGAATTGTACTCTTATAATTTTGAATTTATTCAAAAACCTAATATCAATCTGAATCCCCTATTGCTTTGAATTGTGTGTTCCTAGATTTTAAAGGTTTCAAAGCATTTAATTCGATAACATTTGGAAGTGACAGTCAAAATTCACATACCAATCTAAGAAACTGCTGGAATATTTTCAGTCTGCATGTATGAAAAAGTGATTGCTTAAACAAAAGGGGCTTTTAATAAGAAGTCTTAAGGACTTCATATTCATAATTAGTTTGAATTGCAAAAAAATAAAAGGTATCTGAAAAGGGCAAAAAAATTAAGCTTTATGTTATAAAACTGTGAAAAAGACTGGATATTGTATTCAAGATATTTTAAAGTAACATTTCCTAACTATCAAATGTAGAATTAAACTATGAATCAAATTATAAAAATAGTAAATTCAGTTTAATTTAATTTTAAAAAATCAGTGGGTTTTTCTTTTAAAAAAAGACATTTGTTTTATAATTAAGTGGAAGCTAACCAAACAAAATGACTTTTTTCTAACTTGCTGGGTAGCATAACTATCTTTGATGTTTTTGAAATACTGGTATCAGCTGTTGAATTTGACTTAAATGAAAGAAATAGAATATTGGATTTGCCTAAAAGGCTTTCTATACTGCAATACAATCAAAGATTTGCATTTCATTCACAATCTGTTAGAGCATTCCTACATTAGTGTGTATCCAAGTGATTCTGGTCATGAATTATTGCCACTCTTTCAAGTCATGGATTTGAGCCCTGGTGCCGTCAAAGAAGTCATATTTAGGCCCTGATACTCATTAAATTTCTTGAGGCTCAAAGTTTTTGTGATGGCATGGCATGGAAGTTTGGAGATTAGGATGCCAGTTCATGTATTCTTCGTCACTTGACCATTATTCCAAATTATGAGGTTCATCGTGAGTAGAGCCTTTGTAATTCTTCTGAATGTTTAAAATTTGTATATTAATGTTTTTATTAATAATTTTTGTCCCATTTTGTTTATGGCAATCTAAATGTTTGTGTTCAGCATGATTACTTTTAATATAAATAATGGATGAATGCCACAATTTAATTACTTTCTGCCATAATTATAGCCATTATTTGTGGGCTTTAGGAAAATAAATTTTAATTTATATTGTTAATGTAATAATAAATATGGATGCAAAATAACATGCCTTTTAAATAAAATTTTGTTTATATTTATTAGTCAACCTAATTTTTCTGTATTCATTGTGTAAACTGAGTGTCATGACTGGTTGTTTACTAGCATTGCGAGGGAGTGAAAGGTTATCACATTTTAAAGCTACATTAGGCTTATTGGTGATGAACCTCGTAATTTTGAAACAGTCCGTGACAAGTATGATAGCTGAGCTGAAACCTCACTCTCCAAATTTTCCCACTACACCAACATGAGAACTTTGAGCCTCAAGAAATTAAACATTTGTGAACCCTTTAACACAGTGATTTAGTGTTACCAAACCTTGAATCCATAGCTTGATGGAAAGGATGCTGGCTGCGAGTTCACATAATCATGGTCTCTCGGCTACTGTGGCTGCAGGACCAGTCATCTATTACAATAATGAAAAATGTTTAGCAAATATTTTGGGAATAAAAAAAAACAGAAAACATTTAATGTAGATCTACATTACTAATAACATTGATTAGTAGATCTACTTAATTTGCGTGTAAATCCATTTAGTTGATGGTACAGAACTAATGTGGGTGGGGAGGGGAGACAATTCTGCATACAGGACATATTCTGCATACCAAACATTTTTGCTTGAAATCAAACTCTGGGGAAGGAGTTGGTCTAAAACATGGGTATTTTATTATCTTCATATTGCTGACTTGTAAAAACACATACTATCGGATTGATTCGTCTTTATTATCCCATCTCTCAGTGAGACAGTTGGAAGTATAGGTACGTAGTTCTGTAAACGTGATATGAACTATATTATGCTGTATGAGCACAGTTGTAAAACATATAATTGCATCGCAAAATTTCTTAGAATTCATCCTTCCATATTTGTTAGACCTGGTTTTTTATAATTTGAAATATAATCTTAGTTTTTCTCTTGGCTGAGTTTTATTTTGCTACAAAATTTATGTATCATATTTTTTAATTTAAAACAAAAAATATCATACAAATGCATATAGTTACGGCTGATATTCATGTTGATTGATTAATACCAACATATAAATGTGGTTACGGTAGCCGAGTCGTTATGCTCTCTGGACGGCGTTATAGAGTCCTAGTACCAGTAAATACTTGTATAGAGGGGCTGGTGTGTATTAAATCTGTCGAGGCTCAAAGTATTTATATTGGAGTTTTATTGGAAGTTTGGAGAGTGGGATATCAGATAAGGGTGTCATCCTTATCTCTTACCCGAGTTTCTAAATTAAAAAGTCCTTTGCAGCTTTAGTTGTTAATATAAAATGGAATAAAATAGAACGCCTTTCAGTTATAAAATATCAGTTATTGTTGAAAACTCTAAAAGTATCTTAATTATTGGACAAAATATTTGTAGCATGTTCATTTACACCAAACAAATAAAATAATGTTGACAATTCAAGTATGCACTATTCTATTCCTATGCTTTGTTTACTATATTAAATAAATGCGCTCATAACTAACTCTTCAATCTAAAGTTTTATTTAGATTGCATTTCAAAACTGGAAATCAAATTTAATCTGTATATGTAAAGGAGAAAAGCGATCCATCACTATATTTCCGGAACTATTACACCCACAAGCAGGAAATTTGGAAGGAATGGTCCTATATAAGAACGGGTTTTGAGAAAATAAACTTCTGAGGAGCGTTACACATGAATATTTTCGTTTTTGAACTATTAGATCTACAGGCTTGACATTTGGCAGGCTTGTTTCTCTCATGGAATAAATATCCGCTACAAAAGGGGTGAAGCGAAAATAGGTAAAAAAGGGCATTATTGATAAATGTTCCTGTTTTTGAACTATTATACCAACATTGAAATTTGGCAGACCTTCCCTTTCGTGAAGTAGTTCTGCTAAAAACGGAGTTTGCGAAAATTGACACTCAAGGTGTTTGCCAGAGGATAAGAAGCGTTATGGATAAAATTCCTGTTTTTGAACTGTTAGACCCACATACGTGGTTTAGTAAGCATGTTTCTTTTGTTGAATAGAAATCCGTGAAGAAGGAATCCGTGAATTGTCTTCTACTTTCATTGTCCCTTCTGCCAGAATTGAGGGTCCCAGAGTTACACATGAGAACGTACTCGAAAGCAAAATAGCGCCATCACCAGTCTGTACATGAAGGGAGCAACTTTGAAGACAGCGCACAATCATCGTGTGATGAATGAGAAATCGCGATTTATCCAACCAGTGGAAACTCTCTACTACTTATTTATGGTCAAGTCTCAATGTTTCTGAGCCCACTCTAGTCGCGCGCGCAGTTGGAAATGACGCTTGATCAGCAGAGGCCCACGAATGGAACGTCTGCTTTGCGTCCCATTTTTAACAGTATCCACTGAGCTGTATGTTTCGAAAAATTTGTACTTGGACCTGCGTATTGAGCTGTCAATTAACCTACCGTCTGGAGTAGACTTTGCTTTACTAAGCGAGATTATTTGCGACATCTCTTTGTTCTTTTTAATGATGATCAGGCATCCAACAGCTAGGTGTCTACTTCCGGTTTCAATGTCATTTATCCCCACTTTGCGCAAACAAACACTAAAAACAGCGGAGCACAAGCACCCACCATCCATGCTGTTTCGGAGATATTCGTTCCGAATCTTCGGGCTATTGCAGTGGTCTTCAAACTTCGTAGACTCACGGAACCCCTAGAACAAAAAGGTGTTTTTGTAGAACCCCTAGAAAGTAGTTTCGTGGAACCCTATCCACGCATACACTTAGAAGGATATATCTTAAAATAATAAAGTGAAGGGAATTAAAAAAATATTACATTTATTAGTAAAAAATTCTAATCTACTTTTAATATAATCTACTTATTAATAATAGCAGTCTGTGATCCCAGTGGCTCCAACCCATGTATTATGTTTCGCAACTGGGAACGTGCTTGCGTTTAAATTTTTTTTTCTTCTTTTTCTTTTACAAACAGACAAAATCTATGTCTGTTGAAATGATTTGCAGTCGCATTTCATATCTTGCGTTTGATTTGTTTTTTACTTTGTTAGAAGCCACTCACGTTGAAGAATAGTTTTCCCTTAAATACATTGTTCTGAATGTCATTAAAATGTTTATAGTTGTGTGAAAAATACTGTGTATTTTGGTTGAAGTAACAACATACAATTTAGAAGCTGTTCTTGCTTAAATTTAGATTTTTAACATCGAATCTATTAATATTCTAATAAGTTGCTCCATCTCTTTTACTGTCCGTGTTTTTTCGCAAATACACAAAGATGCATTTTTGAAAAGAAAGCAATTTATTTTTGCAAGACATTGTAAAAACGAGTGTAAAATTATCTCGTTTAACCCGAGATAGTAAACAATAAAGTATTTCCAATCTAGTAGGAAAGATATATTTAAAGATTAAGCGTTTTAATATTTTTTAAAATTATATTTGAATAAAAGTTTAAAAAGTATTGCAAAATAAAGCTATTGTGTATAAATAAAATGTTCAGTTTCTTAATGGCAGGGATGAGCTTTAAATTATTGTAACTTTTCAAACTTCATAGAGAGTGTGAATCCGTTTTGCATACACATTTATTAAATACTTTTCGATTTTTTTTATTGGGACTCGTGGAACCTCTGGGTATGTCTCATGGAACCCCAGGGCTCCGAGGAACACAGTTTGAAGACCACTGGCTATTGCAATCTGCCCTCTTTTAAATTCGCTTAGACCAGCATCGTTTCCCCTCACTCGCAAAAGTGCAAGAATGATAGCTTATTTTTACTCCAGCAGCAGTTACATACCATTCTCTCATAATCACGTAGCTTCCACGTCATCCACAGGAGTTCTTTAAAAATGTGGAGATGTTCACATTATGTTTTGGCTCGACGGTGTATATAGATCAAAAATATTTCACTACTAGATTTATCAAATCTTTCTATATTGCGAGTTCTGTTCGATTCCTAAGTAAAAAAACTAAGTTTTTATTTGTGTTAAAATATAAAACTCTCAAGCTTAGAACAATTTCGAATAGAGAAAAATAATACAATACATATATCACATTCTAATTTTTGCAAATTGATTGAGCTTCCAGTATATTTCCACATAAAACACTTTCGAATAGAAAAATAATACAATTTAGAAATATATCACATTTTAATTTTTTCAAATTTATTGATTTTCTATTTCCTTATTTGTACCCAATTCGTTTTTTTTCATTTTTTATTTACTTTAATTCCATTTGAATTTTTAAATTCTAAATTTATTGAAGATTCACTATTCGCGTTTTGACTCTGTTCTTTTATTATTGTTTATTTTATTGGAATGAAGTTTTGGAAATTACAATCAAGAGATTGCAATCGCATTTTGCACTGCTATTTCATTCTCCTTAGCCTCATCTATGAGATTGGCTCAATAACCTGAATGTACGACATTCAAGTCGTAACTGAAGACATGTAAGAAAAGTTTGCATGGGAACCAATAGATGGCGCACCGTACTAATCAAATCAGACTGCGAGATAGGAAACCTATATATATTTTTCGATCTTTTTACTCATTTTTTTAAACTTAAAAAAAAGTTTCATATTGAATTGCAAAAAATAGATCCGAATAAGAAGTAGGGTTTCAAAGTTTCAGTAACATCAATTTTATAATTTTTATTTTCAAAGGGAATCTGACGCGCGCGTGTGTATTTATATCACTAATACATATTTCGCGTGCGTGTGAATTATGATTTTATCAGCTCCATAAAAACTTTAAAGTTTAAAATCCTCGAATCATTTTTTCAGTGGGCTATTCGATATGGATGTTGTCAAATTGGACAAATGTAGGACAATAATAATAATGAAAAATTTTTACATAACAACAAACAAATTATTAATGGTTTTGAATACTGCTTTTAAAGCAAATTCCTTAAGAAGAATCCAAGAAAAATTCTTCAAAAAGAATTCAAGAAAAATTCTTCAAGAAAGAATTCAAAGAATTCTCTAAAGCAAATTCTATTTGACACCATAATAATTCTTCTTACACATTAACTAAAAAGAAAATAAGTTTAACCATTTTCATTCTACTTTTTTGTGTATTTTCAAAAAATTACGATATTTTTTTAAAAGCTCTTATCAATGATTTTCTGTTTGTTTGCCAGTTTGATACATGCTGCATGGTTAGAAGTAGAGATGTTTAAAAAGAAAAAAAAATTTCTTTAAATAAAAAGTTGATCATTTTTTTTTTTTTTGCGTTAAAAGACGAGCTGAGGAGCCTGTAATAAATGTACAAAATGTACAAAATTATGTGTCAGTATTAATAACTCAAAAAGAACTTAGAGTTGACAGATTATAACAATTAACGTAATGAACTTCTGAAAACGTCTTATTTCAATTGCAATTTGCCTCTTCTCTCTCGAAAGTTTGCTGACCCCCGCTTTCCAGTAATAGCTTAAATCAGGGGTCGATAATTTTTGAAACTCGTTGCAAGTGTGGCACGCGGAGGCTTTAATCGGTGTCACACAGTGGCGTAACGGAGAGTATTAGGGCCCCCCTGCAAAGTCAAGTTTTGTGCCCCAAGACAGATCTTACAAAGGGTGCTTACTAGGCGTCATTCAGACTTTGGGGGGTTGCGGGGGTGTACGTTACGCCACTGGTGTCACACCACCACTATACACAAATATAAGATAAAGTTAAATAGATCTGTCTCCTCTCTACTCCTCGTACAATTTAGTTTTTACACTTTTGACGTGAATCAAGCTAATAGAAATAGAAATAGATATAGGTTGATTTACTTACTATTCCCTAACTGACTAATATTTATTTATAGCTACTGATAAATAGTTGAGTGAAATAACTAAAATATTACCTTTATGCCTAATGGAACAGAATGTGATTTCCTTCAAATACTCAGATGCCCAAACAATAGCATAAATTAGGGTGTTTGTAAACCTTGCTGCTACCTATTTGCAATGATATAATTCTTTAATAAATTAAATGTAAAAAAAACTTTTTTAAGAACAAGCTTTTATTTAAACGCGCTAAAAAGAATAAAATAAACTTTTCCTTTAAAACTTTTTTTACTATCAACTTATAACGTCATTACACAATTTATATGATATAAAAGCTTGTCGCAATATTTAAGTACTCATATTTACTTAGTTTGAATTTTTAAAAACCAAAATCAATCAGGTCAAGTTATTTATTTTACTTGTTTATCTACACAGGTAAATCTCGCGACAAGCTTTTATATCATATAAATTGAGTAATGACGTTATAAGTTGATAGTAAAAAAAGTTTTAAAGGAAAAGTTTATTTTATTCTTTTTAGCGCGTTTAAATAAAAGCTTGTTCTTAAAAAAGTTTTTTTTACATTTAATTTATTTTTTACTTTTTAGTTATCGCTGGACAGGTTTCTCAACCTGTTCAACTCATTGAACACTGGTTCGCCATCCCTGGTTTAGCTGAATGAATTCTCGCAAAATGGTATTAGACTAAAAACACAATTTTTTTAAATCCGTAATTTTTAAGCAATTTTTTCAATCTTCATGCAGATTTTGGCTAACATTGTTCTACACACGAAAAAAAAAAGGTTTAGTGAGATTATCTTGATAAATGTCAAAGTTATTAAATGTTTAATTAAAATTTTGACTATTTTTGAAAAACTTAAATAATATATTATTTATTTGAAATATTTTGAAGATAAGGGATGTATTTCTCTAACATATTAGAAGAAAATTTTAATTGTTTATTAAAAACTTCAAAAGGCATTTAAATATTTGTATTAATCAATAAAATGCTTAAGACTAAAAACGCATTTTGTAATCAAAAAAGAAAGTTTTATCAAATAATGATAATTTTTTGCTGGACATTGAATATCTTTTAGGTAAGAATCTATTTTTTTTAATTGCTCAGATCATCTTTAGAAACTTGATTTTGAAAAAATCAATAATTAAATTCAAATAAAATTAATAGATTCTATTTGTAATTAAATTTAAGGACACATGTCGTAAGTGTGTGTTTAGATTACTGGTGATAAAATGAGGTATATTTAAATTACTCGTAGGCTTAAAATTAGAAAATTTCTTTAAAAAATTACTTTATTTTATTGTAAAAATTTTTTTAATCGAAAATATATTGCATTTCTAGATAATATTTTTCTCTTATTGTTTTCCTAGCGGATTCCTTTTTGATAATACATTAAAAAATGATCTTTCCGATTCTGTAATTATTTTTTGTCTGAGTTTCATAGATTAAAGTTAGATAAATTATTTAAAGAATTTCTTCAATACTCCATCTCAGTTTAACTTGGCAGCGTTGAGAAAGGTATACAATGTACCAATCTACTTGAAAAATAGCTCTACTTTTTTGTTTTGAATTTAAATCCAAGGAAATAGATAGAAATTTGTAAAAAAATTGCATACGTTGTAGAAATTAGATTGTTTTTACGTTGTAGAAATGTAATTATTTTTTAGACAAAGCTAATTAATACTGTCAATAGCGCAACGTTATGAAATTCCAGTTTGGCTGAAAACCGATTTTCGACGCCAACTTTTGTCATTGTTGTAACAATAAAATTATTACAACAATGCAGATATATCCAAGTTGGCGCCCAAAACTAGTTAAACGTTTTTAATTAATATCTTTTTAATTAATTGCAATATCGGAATATAAATGGTCAAAACATGCATTGTCATCCAAACTAAACGTGTATACAAAATTTCAGCTCAATGGGAGGAAGATATCAGCTTCAAAATTGAGTTGCAAGATTCCACCCGAACAAATTACATACATACATACATACATACATACATACATACATACATACATACATACATACATTGTAAGTTAAATAAAAGCTTTTAAAAATTGAATGAGTTCGTGAAATAAAAAAGTGTGTGCGTGCGTTCATAAAATGTTAGAAAATAAATAATAATGAGCAATGGAAAAGTGGAGTTTTGTGCATTCAATTGTGTTAAATATTTTCTATAAGATATAACATCGGTCTTTAAAAATTAATACATCCATCTCCAATAAACTGATGTCCAAAAAATCTTGTTAAAGAATACGTGTTTTTCAAAAATGTTGAATATTTCAGAAAAAAAAAAACAGGAAAAATTTTAAATACATATGCTCTATGTAAAATATTTGTGCTTTGTGTGTTATTATTGAGAAACTGTTTCGTAGTGAAATGTGATGTATAATTTTAAGGAAAAAAATAATAACCGCCGATTAAAACTATATTTTAAAGCATATATATAATTATATCTATGCAATTTTTAAATTATGTTTTTAATTTCACAATACATGATTTTAAAGCTACTCCATATTTTTCTTTACAAATGTAGTATCTATTTTGCATGGTTTTACTTAGTATTTCATGTAACGTATCAACGAGTAAAAATAAAGTCGTGTGTGCAAGGAATTTATAAGGAAAGTATAAGGAAAGGATACAATATAAGGAAATAATGAAAAACAAATTCTCACAAGTACAATACAAATTGTTGACTGTAGAAAAAAAAAGATAAAATATTTTTGCCACTTTTATCGCAATCTCTTCATTTTTCTCAGTTTTGCATTTAAAAGCACCAATGGAGTGGACTTATTTTTTCTCCTATTTTCAATAGGAGAAAATTCAGAACGTAATGAATGAAATCAACGGAGTGAAATGAAGCCCACTTTAAACCTCTGACCGGCATGCTGTTGGAAAGACTAGTAGTCGAATGTATATCATATTGTGGACAAGGAATTGTGAACTCCAGGGTGATTTAAAGGATTTGAAAGGTGACAGAGGTCTTCTGGCTCTTAGGGTTCTATTTTTTCTGAGAACCCTTTCTGACTAAGAATGCATAGTCGGTCCTTAAAAGAACCGACAAATTCAAAATCATTTATTCTCTTCCATTAGACCACCTCTAGACAAGCAACCCAATTGCTTATCTCCAGTCAATCCATCAATCAACAGACGAAGGAATATTGTCATTTACAGGCAAGCAACATTCTTTTTCATTCTAAATTATTTTCTGCATTTTACTTCAAACGGTCTTTCTTACAAGTCGCTTTGAATACGAATTTTTTCAAACGCCTTTTTCGAATCGATACCACTCCTTGTTTTCTCATTATTTTGAGTAAAACGATACTTGCTTTTAGAGATTTCTAATAGAGGAAAAGTTGTGGAACTCAATGAAAAATTTTAACCGTTTGAATCAAGTAACAAACAATTTTATAAACGTACAAAAGAAGTGTTAATGACGGTTGATAACATTTTGCTACTTCTTGCTTACACGTGTCAGGGCCCTTGTAGCTTGGGGGCCCCGTAACATTGATACGGTGGTAGCTTCGCCCCTGGCCCTACTGTGTTCTAGACATGTTCGATGGATGAGAGGACTGATAATTTTGCTAGCTAAGGAATAGTACGACGGAGGCAGTGTCACGTGTGGTTGCCTTATTGGACTTTGCATTATTTTGTACGGAAAATTACCCCAGGATAAAGTGCCGTGGAAGATAGCTCAATGAGCCCCAGAATGTTATAAACTTCTGTCCCAAATAACTAAAGGTAACCTGTTGTCGTTGAAATAATACTCCATAGAGTCACATTGTGGAGGATGGCTGCACGCTGCTATAAAACAGACTGAATGAAACTGCTGTTCCCAACCTCTCCACATATAAATACGATGGTCCTCTGCTCTTAGACTAAAACCGTATTTATCATTGAATAGGCGATGATGATGGGTTACGATAACGAAAGATACCACAGGTGATAGGGATAAAGCTGTTATACATTGGTTAGAGTGAACAATGATGTCGTTAAAGTACGGACTTGTAGCACAATTGTCAGGGACGTCTTAAGACTTCTTGAGGCCCTGGGCCTCTATATAAAAGTAAGCCCCACCTATGACTCTCAAAAGTAGACAATACATAGCAAGCATTGTGAAATACTCGTATAAACGGTAACCCGAAACAAATAAATGTGCATGGTTCACCATCTCACAAACCTAGTTATAAACAGACTCTAGTATACCGACTGCATCCTTTTGACTTAATGAGTAATAATTGTATTTGGTGGTGGACGAAATTGCAAAACTGGACTTTTCTGACTTATTCTGAAAAAGTTTTGAAACTGATTTTAAATGCGTAGGCGAAGGCATTTATAATAAATTCCATCATTACGTTGTAGTAAGAAAAATGCAATAATACTCTTATTTATTTCCAAATTATAAATAATAAATTTTAACCAAAAAAATAGAACCAATTTTATTTTTAAACGAATAAAATATAATTGCAAGATGGTAATTTTCTCTTATTTTATTTAATTTTTATATTTATATTTCTAAATATATTCCTTCGATGCTCTCATTTTTGTCAAACACTTTAGAATTTAAACTATTTTTAAGCTATTTGAAATTAAAAATATATATTTTAAATATGACAATTATTTTTGAGAAAAATAACTATGTTTAGTTGTATTCTTTTTTTTTCTCTTCTTTTTTTTTTGTGTACAGCAAATCATTTCTAAGAACTCCGTTACAATAATATACTTATTTTCTGAATATTTTCTATAACTGCTAATAGTTTATTGTTAACTTTTAAAATCCAGTTTGTTAACTTTGTAAACCTGTTACAATTTCTTTTGTAACTTTTCTGGCTTAGCCAAATTGGCGACAGTCCTAATGTTCCCATTCTTGACTTGCAACGTTTTTTTGTAGAAGAGTCAGTTAGGCCTAGTAAATATAAAATGGCTTAATGTTTATAATACAATTTTATTAATATTTAAACAAAAAAAAAAAAAGAACCAAAAGATTCGTACTTCTGCAACATCTTTTAGATTTCCCCATTTATGCCAAAAAGTATAACGTATTTTTTAATTAAAATATATAGATACTTTTGTACACGAATTTTGACCTTAAAGAAAGCAAATCCCTGTCATTGCATTGATTGCTGAGCATTCATGAACAAATGGAATTAGGCAAATGATTGACCACACATTTGAAAGTTTAAAAGCTTCTAGATTATTATTATAACAATTTCTAACTTTTTGGATTTATGTTGTATTCTTTAAAAAAAGTTATTTTATCTTACTTATTATTTTTTTTACTGTGAAGCCTATTCACACAGCTATTAATTAAATTTCATGAATTAAAACTCCAGAGCTTTTTGGCCATTTGTTCCATGGTAAGAACATTTCGATCGCAGCCTGACAGTTCGAAATTCAGCAAACTAATGCGTTTTGTTTCGTTTTATCTCGACCCATTGTAATTGGAATGACTAATGATTTCACTATATAGCGTCGACTTCTGTACTCCCATTGGTCCAAAACAAAAGCTGCGACCATTAGGGTTCTTCCCTATCCGGTGTCTCGTTGATCTCTTTGAGCACTGATCCCGGTCCCAGTTACACTATTCCATCGAGCACTGGTGGTTTGTGTAATGCCGACCGATCATTCCCCCCCCCCCCCGGCCAGGTGAAATGATCTTACACTTCCGGCTCTGGCAACGGTTGACTCGAAGATGGATGACGCTTTGTTCTACTCACATTAGGCTTATCAGGATTCACAATACTGCTGGATAATTAGTTGTCGGGTCGTGTCTTGTTGCTTGTCGAGAGTTCTGATTATAGTTTGTTAACGACATAATCCGGATTCATTCGAATTTGTTATGAAATGTTACGTTTTATTATACTGGGCTTCCATTGAATTAAAACTCGAGCAACTTTTTTTAAAGGAAATTTTTCGAATAGGACATGAATTGAACAAAAACTTCGTTTGAAAACTTGTTTTATAGTGCAATTGACAAATACAATAAGTATATAAAAAAGTATACTTTAAAAAGTTTGAATAAATTTGTTTTACAGAATTATTTTCCCACACTTAAATAATTGAAATTAAAAAAATCTTCTGAACGACTGAGAAAGGAGAGAATTAATATTTTTACTGCTTTTCGTAAGTTGTGATAAAAGTCCAACGTTCTTGGACTCTCCACAAAATATAGCGTATCAACCAAAACAAAACTTTCACACTCAAGGGAAAATAAAGATGAATTCTTTTTGAATTTAATAGAATTCGAGGACTGAAAAGTTAAAAATTTATCTAATGAATCTAAGAAAAGGAATGACAATATTCTTGAAAAAATCATTTAGAATAGAATTTTGACAGAATAAGAATTTTAACATTAAGAATTTCACAAGAACAAACGATAGATGTACAAAATTTCTTCTTTCTCCCTTCCTTTTTAAACCGCAAAATTCCTTACTGCTCAGCAGGAGTTATCTGTTTGTCATTGCTGGACGACACATGGTAGTGACAATTAGTAATAAAAAGGGGGAAGCAACATGTCTGAAGGAATTGTTCAAAAAAGAAATTTCTTCTCAGAACTAGCCATTTTCTGAATGTTGATTGAGACACAAGAAAAAATCATACAAATTTTAACCAAGGGAACTGGTTCTAATGATTCCCTCTTTATTCTGAGAACTTTCCAGTTAAATGCACTGTTGGCATTTGATTCGTATTCGAAATGCTGTAAAATGACAGCAGTTAAAAGAAAAAGGAAAGAGAGAGAGATAGTTACGATTTAGATGTGTTATATTTTGAAATTTCGGTGATTGGTTCATTTTTAAATCACAACTGAGAAATGAAAAATTCTCGAAAAATTATTCTCAAGATTAAAAAAAAAAAAAAAATTCTGAGCCTCAATTTGTACAATGGCGACAGATCCTGGCAATTTTGAACCACAAATTAGTTTCAATTTATGAAAAAAGTTTGAAATTGAAAAGAATTATCAGCAAATAAGCATCTTTTTAATAAAAAGAATTATTCAATAATGCTTAAGTTCTCTCCATTAATGGTTTTTAGTTTCAATTATATTAATTTTTCTTAAAATGAATTTTTGTTTGGTTTTCAAGAGTTACTCCTTATGATTCGATAATAACAAAACTTTTAAATTATATATTAGATGAATATGAAAAATCATCCTATCACCAGCACCGGTCATTCCACTTCATACCATAGTGAACTGTAATAATGAATGAGTACAAAATTCTTTCCTATTTTGTTTGAATACAATTCTTTAGCATTGATTCATATGACCCTTAATATTGTATGATAAAAAAATATTACGTATGGTTTCTAAAATTATTTTTTATAAATCATTTAAAAATTTCATAAGAAAAAAAGTTTTTAAAAATGGTATTCCGTGGTTAACATTTTCTTTCACCCCTCCCCCTTCTTTTTTTGTTAAAAACACAATTCAAGAAGCTGTTTTAAAAAGAAAGTAATGTAAATAATAATAAAAAAAAAATTTAAATTTTACTAAAACTTTTTTGTGGATTTAAAGTTACCTACATGGTTTAAAAGGTACGTACGTGTTATACCATCGACCAATTTCCCTAAATCAAAAGTTTTTGCCAAACAGAAAAATGCCACCAAATGTTGTCGTTGTTTCTGCACATGCAAGAAAAAACTCGCGCTCATGCTCCTTCCATATTGGTCCTTCAAAAAATAAAGCAGTTCAGATTTAGAAGGATTAAGTACTGTGTTTAAGGAAGGGGAGGGGGGACACTCACACTCGAAATAAACAAAAACATCTTGTAACAACTACCTTATTCAGGGTACAGTGTATTATACAAAAATATTATACATTTGAGTGTTATGTGATACAAAGTAAATAAATATGTTTAATTTTTAGTTTAGTTGCATAATTTAAGAATTACTTCATTTTGTAAAAAAATCCACGAAACGATGATTCAAATGTAATATAAAACGAAAAACAAGAAGTCGGGAGGTCATATGAACGAAAAAAGATTATACTTGTGGGGGAATTACATAATATGCGAGAAATAAGAATTATGACATACACACATCACAATTAATCTCTAGAAGAATCATAAATTTAAAAAGAAAAATAGTATATTCGAATTCATAAAACTTCCACATTTTCAATAATTTGTTCTTATTATATTAAATATTTGCTCATACGTTTAATTTGTTTACCATACTTTTTATCCAAGAATATCATTTTGATTTTACGGATCAAAATATCAATAACTACATACATGTATCATAAAAATATTTTAAGCACATCTTTAATTATTTTTTCTTTAACTTGCCATTTCCCCCCCTCTCCCGAGAACAATGTTTAGAATCGTCTGTCCATAAATTCTTTAATTTTTCTTTATCGTATTTTTCATACGAATTTACGATTCAAATCTGATAGTGAAATTGCTTGTGTCGTACGCCATTGACGGAAAATTCTTTTGGCTCGTAAATATATGACTGTTGAGATAAGTCCCTCCTTTGTAGTAGCTATTACCTGTCTCGGTGCACGAACATTGGGCCGATGGTTTAATTACAGCGCTTTCCACTCCTAGTGGCGTTATTTAACGGCTTTGTTTTAAATGTTCCAAACCATTCGGGCAGTAATTCTTAAGTTCCGTAATAATGAATTTATCATTGTGGTGGCTTGAATTTCTCTCTTTCTCGAAAACTAATAAAAAGTTTCAAAGCACAATAAAATAGCAAAATTTTCTCTGACGCGCATTTTCATTTTCATAAAATAATTCCATTTTGATGAAGAAAGAGATAAAATCCGCCATTATTTTGGAACGCTGATCGTCAGAGGGGGAAGGGAGGGTCGAGTTCCAATAACAATAAAGGATTCGTATCTGGCAACACCTAGCTTTTTCCAACGGAATGTAATGTGGCTGAATTATGGTTTCTCGTGCTTCCAATGAAGATGAAGTTCATTAAAGTGTTTGGCGCAGATTTGGCACGTTGTCGAGGATATGGCGCCTTTTTGCTACGTGAAGAAAGAGAGAAATATTTTTTCATTATTTTTAAGCGCTAATTTTTTTTAAAACATAAAATTTTAAAATATTTCCTTCTGGCAATTCTTTTTTTTTCTCTATGAATGAAATGTTTTTCTTTTGGATAAGAACTGAGAACATTCCGAGAATTTTATTAAAATATTACGAATATTCTTTAAAAAATATCCCTGCAATTTTTAATTTTTATCACAAAATTTAATTTAATGTTAAAATATTTCCTTCTGGCAATTCTTTTTTTTCTTCTCTATGAATGAAATGTTTTTCTTTTGGATAACAACTGAGAAAATTCCAAGAATTTTATTAAAATATTACGAATATTCTTTAAAAAATATCGGTGCAATCTTTAATTTTTATCACAAAATTTAATTTGAGTATTATTTTTGCTGCAATTCTTTCGATAAAGAAGTAAAAGTTAAAGTCTCCATCGAGATTCAAATATTTTAAATTAACTCAATATTACTTTAATATTATCTCATACAAATTGTTAAAAATAACCTTTATTACTACGTGATTGATTAATTAAATGTTTTGAAGCCGCACTAGGGCTATCAGTGGCGGTCCTCGGAATTTTGATCCCCGGTGAAGTGAAGGTAGTGATATCCGAATTGTGTGTGTGGGGGGGGGCACCCTTTTCTCCAAACGTCTATATCCCATCAACTTGAGGGCTTCGAATGCGATGATTAATGGGCATCAGCCATCAGCGGCGGGTGTTTAGTGACACTGGGACTCGAATGAAGCAACGCCAGTGAGGATAACTCAGAAAAAAAATGTCCCTAGCTGAAAAGAAAGTTATAAAGAAAGAACTATCTGTGAAAATTTTATTTGATTTTAAAAATGGTTTCCGGAGTATATTCCTTGAGTTTTATTTTATTTATATTTTATATAAACCAGAGCAAATTCATAAAAAACTTTTGTTACAACCCGGAGGTTGCAGATGTAGTTTGTGTCATTGAAAAAGCAAACATTGATATAAAAACCATTTTTTTTCATTTCTTATTGATCAACTTATGAGTAATTTAAGTTTAATAGCTGCTGGAGCAATCTTAATTATTTTCCTAATATAATTTGTAAGATTATAAAATGTACACTTATCTCTTGATCGCTTGTAGATCACTAATCGACTCTTTCCTAAACAGTCCTCTTCAAATCTGCTTCTCTGTTATTTCCACTTCTCCGAAAGGTAGTTCTAGTTTGAATGACAACCCTTTTGGACGAACGATACACTCCTTACGATTAACGACTAGCTACTCACGATTAACGATCCATGATTAACCTAACACGCCCCTTTAACCAGGGTTTAAATAGGATTTACTTTAGCATAAAATCAAGTCATCTCTACGGAAGGGGGTTATAAATCACGGTTAAAACAAACCACAGTTAAAGAATAATTTCCCTCAGATGATTAATTAAAGGACCTCGTATAGAACCCGTCACAATTTTGCCATCGAAAAATATCTCATTTATTTTTATAAATAAATATCCACCTATACTGAAGTACTACTGAATTAGGGATAGCAAGGGCTATGCAAATTGTGTAGCGCTGCTCATCTGAGGGCGCCGCTGTAGTAACTGCATATGTAGCGCGTACTGTGGTTGTTCTGAATTAGTTTTGGAATCGCCAGTATGTTTAAACTGTCACGCCTTCGATCGCGGACAAATTGTAAGTGCGTGACGCATGGACCATTCAATTTCCGAAATCGTCACATAGCTAGGATTTTCAAGGTCGACAGTGCAAGAGTATACCAAGAATACATGGATGATGGACAAAAAACTAGCGATTGAGCAAACTGCAAAGGACAATTAGCCTTGACAGTGTATGATGAGAGACGGCTGAGGTGTATTGTACGTATCCAGCAAAGCCAAATAATAGCTCAAATTACCACCCAGTTGAATGACTATGCAAGTCGTACAGTCAATAAACGGACTATGCAACACTCGCTTCACCGTATGGGTTTCGGGAGCCTTCGACCTACAAGAGTACCATTGCTCAATGCTCGCCATCGGACTGCACATCTTGCCTGAGGCAAGAGAGCACAGAGACTGGAATGTAGAGGACTAGAAACGAGTAGCATGGAGTGATGAATTTCGATTCCTACTAAACGCCGACGGGAGGCTGAGAATAGGGCGTCAGTCTCATGAAGCCATGGATCCTGCATGCCAGGTTTGAACTGTATAAACTGTGGTGGCTCAATCAGAGTCTGGGGTGTTTTTTTTGGCACTGTTTAGGATCTTTGGTGCGTTTACCAACCTTTCTCAATGCAATTCGGCACGTAGAGTTGCTGAGTGATCACCACCATCCGTTTATGGGGTTCTGCTATCCGCACGGTAATGGAATTTTCCAGAAAGACAACTGTACCTTTCGCAACTCGCGGTTGGCTACTGGCTGGTTGGATGAGCATTCCTCGTAGCCATCTAGAAGCCCAGACTTAAATCCTATTGAGCCTCTTGGGGATGTTTTGGAACAAGGCGTGAAAAGCCATCACACAGCACCAACGAAGCTTACTGAATTATGGTCAGCTTTATGGCTTATGGTCATCCAATATTTGTTAAGTCATTCCCTTGGGGCGTTTCCAGAAACTCTTTGAATCTATGCCTCGTTGTATGGCAGCCGTTATCAAGGCCAGAGGAGGCTCAACTCGTTACTAGGTAGGTATCCCTAATTCAGAGGCACTTCAGTTTATATTGAAAGGTTAGTTTTCGAAATTAAAGGCTGTTTTAAAATACTAAAAGATTCTGAATCTTGAATATCTACGACACGTTTTATGCACATACTTAAATAATCAGAACACAAAAGCAATAACAAAAAAAAAAGTACGTTATAATCGTTATCAAATTTTTATGCATGATCAGGCAACCTAATTTAAGGCAAAAGGGTTGGTACGGGAAAGTTTTCTGCAGCAGTCCTAGAGCTCCCTAGCCGAGTGGTCAGGGTCGAGAACTCGTGACTGGCATTGTTTCTGCTCAGTCATGTTTTCGAGTGCGACTAAAGACCTGCATTGCAGAGGGGCTGATGCACGTTAACCGCTAAAGCGGTCAAATGTTCTCAAAAATGTTCTAAAAAAAGGCACATTTTTTATTGCATATAACTAAGCATATACTTAACAGAAAGCGAAAATGGAAGAATTTTATTTTAATTTTCCATTTTAAAGTTTTCCCACTATTTTTTATTTTATAATCGTGGAACACAGAAACCACTAAATGTTTGCTTTTTATAAGCATGCACGGCATGCTATGAAAATTGTTTCATATGTCTTAAAAGAATTTCGCTCATACTTACAGAAATAATTTCGTGTTCGTACTTCTTGTTCAAACGGCTTAGGATTTTACGTGTGTGTTCATATATACTATGTGCCCACATAATTTGAAGCATGATGTAACATTAAGTCTTTCATTGCAATGAGGACAGAGATAATATTGGGATTTTTGGATCATCTTTCCATTTTCATTTCTTCGCAAGCAACAAATTGCACATTGTCTTGCCAATCCCTGTTCTTTATCGAATATTTTCAAGAATCTAAATTCCCGCCTTCAACACAAAGAAAATCCAGGATGAGAAGTATTTCAGTACCGGGGGTAAACTGCATCTCTTAAAAACACTAGCTTTATAATATCACAAAGCATAATATCACTAGCATTATAATATATGTGCAATACAAAGACAGAAAGAAAAAAATATCATTGCCCGTACAGCGTACGGGCATACCAGTTAAGGGGTTAAAACGTTGAAAATGAGGTTCTCACGTTGGCGTAGAGTAAAATTTTGGATAGTAGAGTGAGAAATGAGATGTCGTTCTCGTCTCTCAGTCAAAGATCAAAATTACAGTGTCTGTCACCAACCGTCTTTATTTTATTATTACAACATTAATAAATTAAATCACTCAATCATGTATTTATCAGCTTAAAATGTTTTTGACGTGTTCAACTAGACCGATTCTTCTTAGACGGAACAGTAGGGGCCAAATAATTTCAGACGACCAAAATAATTTCACCTTTAAATCTAAAATCAACATAATTAATCTAAGAAAATTTTCAAAAGAAAATAAATTAAAATTGAGATACCAATCTACACACTATTTCAAGAAACTTATCGTTCAATATATAATTTTTTAAAACTTAGTGTCAATGCCCACGTATATATCTCCTCTGGTTTTTTTTAAAAAAATTTAGTGAGAATTTATAAGTTAGTTGTTCATTTTGTTTCAGTTTTTTTTAACGAATATGCCCTCATATTCTAATTTTTTTAAAACTTAAGATAAATGAATTACTTGACGAAATCTTTAAAATTATCTATAAAAATTTTTTTGAGGAAAATAGTGATCATCATATTTAAAAACAAAATTATAAATGAAAATGTAAAATTAAATCAGTTGATTTACATGGAGAATTTCACTGCACCTCTCCCCCCGCCAGTTATGAATTCTCTCAAAAATGACATGAAATGTGCAGTGAGAATGTGTTTATGTTACTCAATAAAGCAACGTGGCCTATTGACAACGAACCTAGTAGTTCTACACCACGGTCAAGTGTTGAGGACGACTTCTGAGCTGGCACCTTGTTTCCAAATTACCACCCCATTCCAATGGGAAGACTTTGAGGGCGGGCATCAACCCCTGAGTAAAGTTCATCTGCTCCTCTACATGATGAATCTTTATTGGCACCAGGATTCGAACTCCTGACACATCAGCCACGAGTTCATGATTATGACCATTAAGCTACCGCGACCAAATGAAAGGTGTTTGTCTCCACAAGAAAGAATTTAATGTTTTGTTCCAGAAATCAAACAATTCACTTAAAACTTCCTTTCATTTAGTTCCTTATTAATGAAAAAAATCAGAAACCACAAAACAACATAAACACCATAGCAGATATGATTCTCATCTCAAAGATTTAAGTGAGGTCGGTCGCCTAGTAGTCAAGGTAACGTAGCCGGCGTGTCACGAGTTCGAGCCTTGTACCGCTGAAGACCCACAGTGTAAGGGCTGATGCAGGTTAAATCTGTCGGGGCTCAAACGTTTTCTCATTGGTGCAGTGCAGGAGGACACAAGGAGGGAGTCCTGGGGGTCCGGACCCCCCAAAGCCCTTGATTTTTTCGATTGATTATAATTCTATGTATATAGTACGTAAAAATTAATCAAAAATTTGTTTTTAATAGTTAATTTTATTGATTAATGCTAATTATTCATTTATTAATTAATTGTTTGCACTTTTTTGTTCCAGAAAATTGACAAAATTAAAAGAATATGTTGGGCGGCGTATTGAAGCATGGTTCGAGAACAGTGGACTTTCGACCTTGGACCCCCCCCCTCTTGAAAAATTCCTGTGTGCGCTACTGGTGTAGATTGTAAGTTAAGAGAGCTGGGTGCGTGGGTATGCGGCATGCAAAAGACCCATTGAGTGCCTGTTTGGCTTGGGTGATCTCGGCAAAATTAAATTCATGGTACGATTTCGCATCGTACCAGGAATTCGTCAGAGCTCAGGTGCCTCCCTCTGGGGAGAAAACTGGGCTTCTCTCTCTCTCTCTCTCTCAAAATTACATTGCGGCAAATGGTGTTCCACCTATGTGGCACCGCACTAAAAAGACATACTAGCTCCCGTGGAATGTACTAGGTGTGTAATTGTAAGACACCAATCCGCAGTCCCATTAGAAAAAAAAAGGGGGGGGGTATAATGAACAAGTTTTGCGTCGTTTTTAAAAAGAATTAAAAACAATAATAAATAATTTCATTTTTATGCACGTATACCATAACATACTTATACTATAAACATACATTTACTTAAAAAGAGCATTTCAAATGAATTAAATCCTAGATTACGGAATCAGCGATGACGCGAGACCCTTGGCGACTGCTCGCCAATTACCCTCCCCAAATAGCAACCCTGGGGAGAAAGGAGACAGAGTAAAACAGTAGCGATTGCCATTTGTCAGAACAACCTGACGATTAGTGAAAGGGGTTGTGCATGACACTTTCAATCATTAATAGCTGTCGGCCGGCGTTCGGGAATTCAAGGGAGTAAGAAAAACCGTTTAGATAAATCGCTCGTTAGCGTTACAACCTTTATCTATTGCAGCCCCCCCCCCATCCTTTTTTTTTTTTACCTTTCGCGTTTCCCTAATGTGAGGTGCACAGGAAGCGCCAGGGAGAGAGGGGGGCTATCACACTTTTAACGAAGGCGACCGAGATGTGGCACATCTCTATCAACCCGCCAACAAAAGAGTCGCAGCCTTTTGTCGTCGCGACCAATAGAGCTCTTTTCATAAAGGTGGGAAGACATTCGAAAACACAGGTCTCTATTTTTAGTTCACGGTTCAAACTTTCATTCGGGGGTGTCGTCCAGGTAAACTGTGTCGTTCGTACGAAGAGTGAATAAAATACGATGAATAGAATTGCAGAAAGAGCCACCCGTTTCTTTGACGTGGAAGAATCTTCGATAAATCTTTATTTGTAGTCTGTATGTATGTAGTGTCTTAATGATATTTTTACCCATAAGCCTAATTTGCCCCGTTGCCGAATGGCTATGGCCACGAACTCATGTCCGTGGTAGCTTAGTGGTCAAGGGAACGGACTCGTGTCCGGCGTGTCATGAGTTTGAGCCTAATACCGCTGAAGACTCGCCGCCAAAGTCTCACCAGTCATATTAGTATAAGACATTATTTTTTTTTTTGTGTCTGCATTATTAATTTATTGTAAAGTACTTTTACTGTATCTTATATTCTTTCCCCTATTCTCAAGAATTTTGGGGAGGAGTCCTCATTCGGGGCCATTTTGTATATGTATTCCGTTTAGTGTATAAATAAAGTATCTTCCAGGAGGGTCGGTTCGCACCTCGAAAACCTTTGGGTGAGATCGATTCTCCCGAGTAAGTAAATAGCAAGCGGCGATGCACATGAAATCCGTCGAAGCTCAAACTTCCTTCCTTTGGCGTGGTGTGGAAGCTAGGAGAGGGGGATACCAGCTCTGGTGTACTCTTCGGCACTTGACCATGGCTCAAAATTACGAAGTCCATCGCCAAAATCCCTCGAGTAGCTGAATAGTGCGACTTTAATATTCATTCACTCATTGGCGTTTTGGAGTCAAGGGTTCAAGTTCTAGTGTCAATGACGACCCACCGTGTAGATACTCTGTCTAGACTTAAAGTTCTCCAGTTGGCGTAGTGTGGACGTTAGGAGAAGGTGGTGCCAGCTCAGAAGTCGTCTTCGACATTTCACCGAAGTTCAAAATTACGCGGTCCTTAGCCATTAGCTCTCGAGTTGCTACAGAGAACGATGAAGGGAGTGAACTATGGAATATTATTGTCACACTGTTCAGCTACACGAGGGCTTTTGGAAACGGACCACTCAATTTTGAAACATGGTCAAGCGGCGAGGATGACACCCTCTTCTCCTAACTACCACATCACGCCAAGGGGAGGACGTTTGAGCTCTCGACAGATTTAATGTGAATCCCTCCCCTACACGGTGGGTCTTCAATGGCACTGGGTTCGAACTTATGACACGCTAGCCAAGAGAGTACGACGTAAATTAAGCTGAATAAAAATTTCAAATTCCCATGTATCAACGAGCAAAAATTTTGATTATGTCGTATTGTAAATTTTGTTTGCAAAATTCATTGCACTGGATGTAAAAGTCTTCAGACCAACGATAAAGTAACACATAAGCTTGTCAAATGTAGTCTCAAACTTTGAAGTCCCCTGGGTCGCGCTAACTCAGTAGTCACAATCGTGAGTTTTATCCCCTAATTTTCGACGAATCTTCTACGCATTCAGTTCAAATGTGTTAAAGAATCTGAATGCTGTGTGGTGACGAGGTTAAGAGAAAAAGGCACAGCTTAAACGTCGTTCCCTCAACCAACCGAGGATCAAAAGTAAGAAGTTCTTCGTCAGCAATCCTTATAAAGCTCAAAGGTAACATAGAGTTCAAACATTAAAGTAAAACATTACGTGGGGAATATTAAAACTCAAATGAATTTAATATACAGCAGACTTTATTTTTCTCCACCATAATTTTAAATGAAATCAAGACTTGAAGCACTGTCGAGACAAGACAGGTGTCGAGGGTCCGTATTATAAGGATATTCGTGAAACATAATTTAGTGAAAGAATTAAAACAGAAATTAGAAGAAAACGAAATGTGTTTGGGTCAAAATATTCTCTAATACTAGTATTTTTCGTGTGAATTACAAAGAAGGAAACCAAAGAAAGAATTCAACTAATTTTACATCGAAAGACAGTATCAGTTACCATGATAGTATAGAGTACAAAGAAAAAAAAGATTAAAAATTTTCTTTAATGTACAAATCTTAATATTTGTAAAATAATTCTATCAAAATTATTTGCAATTCTGTTTTTGACGAAAATAATCAAGAAACTGTAAATGTACGAGATTCTGTCGACCTATGACATTGCAAAAGATGTTCAAAATATTACACTTCGAAAAAAGTTTTAATAAAAGTTGTGATAAAAAATTTGGAATATTCTTTAACGAATTATAATTGTTTCTAAACGTAGCTCATGTTCATTCATTTTTCACACATTCTCATAAACGTGAACACGTAACTATACTTCTGCTGGGTAGTAGCTTCGAGTATGGGTGCCACTAACCACCCGCAATGTAGAGAAAAGGATGCACGTTAAATCCATCAATCCTCACGTTGGCGTCGTGAGGAATTTTGGAGAGTGTTTTTCCATAATTGTAAATTTGCTTAAGGTGCACATCTGAGACGTCCCTTTAAGCTCATGTCAACTCTTGAGATAAAAAAAAAATGTAATGCACTTTTCAACAGCATTTTCATTTAGAAATACTTTGATAGTGACATATTAATTTACTGAGTAACATATGTATATATGCATCCTTTTCCCCGTTTCGTACTTCAAAAGATAATGACATTCTTAACCCGCAATAAACTTAAACAAAAATTTAAGTTGATGTCTAAGGAAATGGTGTAATTACCATGAAAAATTTTATAGTCATTGGATGATATTTTCTCAAATTTAATACAGTGTTTAAACTATGTCATGCCTCTTATTGATTTTGGAATTAAAATTTAAAGGTTCAGTATTCATAACCACTAATCTGCTTTAAAAATTAAGGGTTTTCTTAAACGGAGAAAATGTTTTAATTTCTTTTTAAAATAAATTCTTCAAAAATAATAATAAATTCTTCCTTCTAAATAAATTCTCTTAATAATTTTTTTAAATATAACTTTTTTATTGGGATTTCAAGCAAAAATTATTATATCTATCGTTATTTTGATTGAACAAATTTCAAATTTTTTTTCTAATGTTTCATTTATGAATAATTGTTCTTGTTACATCAGTTACATCATTGTAAATATTTTAAATAATTTTGTTTTTCTTTTTCATTATAATACCGAAATAAATTTTTTATACAAATACTTTGATAGTCTAGGTGAATGTAAAGATAAATTGGAACACATTTTAATAGCTGTTAAGAAGACACTGAGAAATAATAACATAGTCATTTGACGATTCAAATATTTAAAATATAGTCGTTTAATTTTATTTAAATAAAAAATATCGAAAGCCTTTTTCAGAAATTCTCATTGCTTCAATAAATAAATATGAATTTTATTCTCCACATATTTCATCCTTCTGAAAGCCGAAACAAAATAATTTCAAAGTTAATTCCATTCGAATTTTAATTTAAATAATTCTAATATCGCGTTGAGAACGAAAAGAATTCATTTGCAAATCGCCCCCGAAATTCCCTTTCCGCTAAAACCAATAGACTAAAGTCGGCGACCGAGACAATAGAGTTGCAGCGGATTTTATTTTCAAATGCCTTTTTCAAAAGAACACCATACACATACAATTCCATTTAGAAAATATCGGAAAAATGATTTAGAACAAACGCGGATTCCTTCCTGCGTTTTCTGTGACGAAAACACAATGTTGAAAAAAAGCTAACGAAAGGTACCTGGAATTGAAACAAAACCCTAATGAGTTCATTTATTAGAAAAACAATGGCCCTGGATTAACAAATACACCGCTTGAATTTTTGATGACCCATTTTAAACGTTTCTTTTGTTTCATTTTGTAATGACATTCAAACTTACCATTAGAGGAGTAGTATTTCCTCCTTTTTTCAAAATTAAAACTTAACGAAAAATTAAACAGCTTTTGTTTTACGGTAGCATTTTAGAGTGGTTTTCTGACGTTTTGAATAATAAACATGTTTAGAGTTTTTTCCCCTTCGCACAAAATTTGCGGAGAAAGTAACACGTGAAGGATGTGTTGGTGGAAAAAAAATTGCTTATTTAAAAGAAATGCATTCGAATGTATTAAAAGTGTAGATGATTTTAATTATTGTCTTTCGTTTCGATTGTTTTGACGAAATTAATGTATCTGTACAAAACAGAGATATTGAGTGGGAATCAGGTACTTTGATTTACTTTCAATGTATTAAAATGTACTCTGAGATTTTAATTAAGAGAATAATACAATACATGTAAGAGAGTAAGGTCTTAAATGGCTTTTGTATTCTTAAATGCAAAACAATTATCTTTTTGAAAATAATTAAAGCAATGCGAGTAATTAGTGATAGTTGTTTTATTAATGATTATTTTCCTGTTCTTTCTTTTTCACTTACAAAATAACAACAGGACAGCAATTGCAGTATAAAAATAAATTAATATCCATGAGTAAAAATCTAGATTTAAAAAAAAAATTATGACTTAATGGTCTGGTCACAGATCCAGGGTCACGTGTCATTAGTTTGTACCCTAGTACCACTGAAGACTCGCCATGTAGAGGGGCGGCTTCACGTTAAACTTGTCGAGGCTCAAAGTCCTCCCATTGGTGTGGTGTGGAAGTTCGGAGAGGGAGATGTCAGCTCAGCATTCGTCCTTGTCACTTGACCCTCCCCAATAGCCCTAATTTTGCATTATAGGGCGAAATTAATAAACGCTCACTTTAAAAATTATGATTTAGATCAGGAATCTCTCTCCGGACAGCCTATGTGGCCATGTGGCACGTGGTACAATTCGCAGTGGCACACACTGCACTACTCTGCAAATTTGTCAGTTTCTGAGTGGATGGAAGTTGAAAAATTTTTAATGCACCTTACATGATAAATATCTTCAGAATAATGGATATTTACGGTGTTATATGAAAAAATCTGAAAGATAACTCTAAAGATATATTAACAGTTAGTTTGTAAATTACAGAATGTCATTTATGGAGAGATTTTTTTGGTTAAAAAGAGAAAATTGTGTGCATGTACTTTGCTTTCCATTTTTGATTCTACATATCTAAGTAAAAAACCTTTGCTAATATGAAAAATATTTCAAGTCCGCAAAAAGAAATTGTTTAACAACTGAATTTTCAGAGTTGAGTCGAATTGAAAGTCGCACATTATACCCTTGATGTTGCGATGTGAAAGTGGTGTGGTGCAAGCACTAGGTTTGCATTAAAATTTTTATTTAACCATATTAAAGGGAAATATTTATATTTTATGTTACCTATTTCTTTTTTTAATAAATATGTTGAAAAACACATAAGAGTACAACTTTAATTTTAAAAAAATATTTTTTTGAATTTTTTTATATTTAATGCTGTTTATTTTATGTGAAGAAATATCTTTAAAAAATGCAAAATTAATAAATAATAAAACTGTACATCTATATTATTGACCTCCATTCTCTAACTCTGCATGCATTATCGCGAAAGAGAATCGAATGGTTTCAAACATGTCCTACTCTGTGGTACGCTGAATCCTATTGATAGATTGGCTTGGCACGCCACAATTAAAAGGTTGTCGATCCCTGCTTTACATACATATATATAAATTCCTGATTTATTTATATTAAATGGAAAAATTATTTTGTAATTTCAATTAAAACAATCATTCAGGATAATATAAGTTGAAATTGAAAAGTAATCCATAGTTTCCCATGAAAAAAGTTTTAATTTATTTTCTCTGCCCTGTTTTGTGCATAAAACGGCGTGTGCATCTTATGAATTGTTTTTGCGAATATTTATTAAAGTTTAAAAATCTGACTCTTTTGATACCGACTAACATCTATTACCAAAAACCAAAAGAATAATTATATATTAGCTTAGATATTTCATTATGAAATAACAAAATGTATGAATTTGAGTGAAATGGGGCATTTTAACCTTCCTATGTAGGCAAGTACTGTAGCGGGTTTTCACGGATGTTTTTCTTAACTGACCTCTGGGCTGTTTGATATGAGAACCTTTCCTTGTAAAGGAATCATAATGTATTCAAATAAGCACTGCTATACAAGAAGTGTTTCCCAGTGGTACAGAGAAAATTTGTACACAAGGGAGGTCTACACGCTGCTTAGATCAACAGATTTTCAATTTTTGCCGTTAAGATTACTCCTGGGCCTTTTTGTCAATGTGTGTTTCAGAATATAGCCCACCTTCCATAAGGTAGATCTGTGTGCGCTAATGGTGTAGTGAATACATGTGCTGATATTAGAAAACCAATATGTAATGAATGATTCAGAAGTTATTGAGAGTGTTCTGAGAGAATGGGGAATGTGATCTATGGGAAGCAGCTCAGAATAAGGTGTAGCGTCGTCACTTAGACAGCTGTTAGTTACCCCTCTTTTCTTCTTTCACACCCTGAGGGGAAAAATCATTCCACATGACCTTCGCTTCATAGGTGAAAAATAGTTGCAACACACCTGTTTCTACGGCTGTCCATTCTTCCATTCCCTCTAACATGTAGCCGTGATACCCATGTATTGAAGGGAGTATTGGGTACTGTGAGTAAGAAATCCCAAGGATTGTATTCTCAGTGTCGTAGTGACAGATCGATTCATAGACCTTCATATGATTTTCGATAGATGTATACAAGAGGATCGCATTCCAGACAGACTTTTGTCCCGGAAGAATCAATGGTGGAACCAAAACTGGGGGTGTTGGGTGCAGATCCATGTTCCTACCAATCAGAAATTATATGGGGCGTGAGAGAGACCCGCCGGGGGGGGGTTAATGAGACATATTGGAAGAGGGCAGATAGATCAGAGATCGGCAAGGAGTGATAAATGCGAAAGGCTGCTAGGCAGCGGGAAAAATCAGCGAAAGAACCAACGAGATGGTAAGAGGAGGGGAAAGGTGTGAAAACCCACGAGAATGAGCCCAACGGTCGAGGGTACAAGCAGCTGATAGCTATGGACATTATGGTATCCAGTGGATGACCTGCGAGAACGAGCTCAACGATAGACGATAAAAGTAGTCAATAGCTGGAGGTGTAAATTTTCGTACTGATAGGTATCGTAATAAGGGTGTCGATTTATACAATAAATATTCAAATAAAAAGATGAGTTGAGGGATTTCTTTCGCTCAGAAAAATTAAGTAAACTTCAGTCACGACTTTACTAAGGATTTCTGAGGGAATCCACTTGAAAATATTAGTGAAAGACAATGCTAGAAGGAAACTTCAGTTAGAGATCATAAAATAAGTAATAGATATTTTTAAGGATTAAGATTTCGATGGAAACTTAATTTAATATTTTATTCGAACTCGTTACAGAGATCATTAAATCCACAGCCATGTCTGCTGTTATATTGGATTTAATTGAGTCTCAGAATTCTCTTCTGCATAAAAGTATGGACAAGACCAGATAAGAAAATACAAAAAAGGGGAATCAGAAAAAGAAATAAGTGCAAGATTATATTTTATTCTTTTAGTTTAAATAAAAAAAATTAAAATAATATGAATGAAAGAAATGACCCTATATATGTACTAAAAGTAAAAAGAGAAAACCGTAGACTAATTAATCATTATATAATTTAAAATATTTTCTGTACATAAATTTTCTTCTATAAACACTTTATATATATATATATATACAATATTTTGTGTGCGTCTGAGGGGATTAAGCGACCAAAGTTGTTTACACAAGCAACAATTTATAGGACGAAGGAGCACGAATACGATATTCAATAAGGATTCACAGCTTTCGTAATGAGACCACAACAAAGAACCATCTACTTTCGTGTGATTTAAGACTCTCTCAGCTTACCCCTCAAGATGGGATTTTGAAAGAGTAGAGGATTCTGGAAGTAGTATACCCTGAGTGATAGAATACCATATATTTATGTACATTGTGTATATTTATATACAGTGAAAATCGTTTAAAATGAAACAGAAATATTTGTTCGTGTTAAAGGATATTTTTTTTTTTACATTTATAAACCCCGTGTACCACGCAATGTATAACACGGGGGCATACAACACAGACAGAAGAAAGGATTACAACACAAACATCCATGCCTTCTCCGGGATTCGAACCCAGTCCCTACGGCACCACAGTCAGCTTCACTGACCACTATACCGGATGGGCGGCTGTTAAAGGATATTGTAAGAATAAAAACATATATTCACAAAAATTAAGTTTATTAGATTAAAGAGCATGTGTATTTAATGAAAATCAATAAAACAGAAACATTCACAAGAACTTCAGGAAATTTATTACAAAATTTTCTAGTTTTTTTCTTCTTCTTGGAAAACAAATAATTTATTGAGTTTTTGGAAAATAATCTGATATTTTTATTTGTATTGTCTTTTTTGGCACCAAATTTTCAACAAATTGTTCGATGTCGTACATTTCGTTATTTTTTCACCATTGGAATGTGTGTCTAAATAACTGTGCATACTTTTCATGATGTTTCTCGTTTCGGAAGACGTGGGGATATGAGCTGCATTATTCATTTCATTTTCGTCGTCGGAATCTGCATCAGTGATATTTTTTGAGCTTTGAACAAACTCCAAAATATCTTTGTCTGCCATAATTGAGGCTGTATACACATTATAAACATCTACAACGAATTCTTCGGATGATACAGTAGGACAGTTAAATAATACAGAAACTGTCAAACATACATATATATCATTAAGTGAAGGGATGTCTTTTCGGGTTAAGCTATTTTTGTTTCGTGCAAAGAGAAAAATAAATGCATGAAAATACATAATAGTTTGCCAAGACCATTGCATTATTTCGTGTTAACCGATGTTTCGTTTTAAGCGTTTCGCGTTAAGCATATTTCACTATACATATATTCATGAAACACACCAAGTATGTTTTCCCTGCAATTATACGCTGCTTGCGGGAAAACGAGTTTGACAGAAAGTATTCCCAGCATTAACTTGAATAAGATTATGACAACCCTAGAGGATGTGAGCAGGGTTACCAGACGGGCAACTGTATCGCTCTGGTGACAGATTTGGAGACAAATTATATTGCTAAGCTACCTTTGAAAAGTCAGTGAGCTCGACCCTTCTGAAAATTTCCTTGAAGCTAAATAAGGTATCTCTAAGTTCAGAAGTCATCCAGTCGAGTTCAGAACCTGCTTGTGCGTTGTCTATGTTTGGAGAGGAGAGTGCTACCCCAGGTGTGTTATTCCTCACTTTGCCACGGATCAAAATTACGAGGTCTGTCGCTAACAGCCCACGTGTTGCTTTATTGTTCGACGTTAATAAAAAAAACTACCTCACTCGAGAGTGAATCCAAAAATTAATCAGTCATCAAAATAATCTACATTCTTTCAAGTTTGGTCCATACACTATGTTTCAGCGTAGAACAAACAGCACCAATACAGTATGCAATTTCGCTTTCTCTTGGTTAAAGGATTATCTGAGGTAGGGTTGGTGCTGAGGTTGTGTGCCTCCTAGCACTTAGTAGTCATTCTGTGGCACTTGAAGTTCTAAGTCTTCTTCGACTGTGTTTTCTAGAAGTTTAAGTTTGTTCTTGTTTAGTTCTGTAGTCCACAATTTATTAATAACAGAAAGGCTCACTTTAACCATTTTGATACTTCGGATTGACTCCCTTTTGACCAATGTAGTTTTTCAGATAAATTTCATGGACTATTCATAACTAAACAACGTTTATCTCGAAATTTCCCCACATAATTTCTATATGCAGGAACCGTAGAGATTTTTTTAAAATTATTTTTTTTTACCATTTTTTTAATGATGTGAAGCGAGAGCAGCTCTCTCATTTGCTCTTCATACATGTTGAGGCGGCATTACTTTGAACGTATATTGCTCAATTTGTATGAATATGAACTTCATTATTAGCAGCATAAACGCATTTATTTTTATCTTTTTGGAAATCAGTGTACGGATTACTGCAACCTTTTATCGCCTCTGTAACGTTTGGGAAAACTGATGGTCAGCATGAGACATAAGAAAAATTAAATTATTATTCATTGCATGCAGCTATTAAATTACACTACTTACATTTAGATATAAGTTATTCAAATTATTGAGTGCTTCAATTCCACAGAATATGTTATTTGAAAAGGAGGAGGCAAACACAATTTCTCTTTTCGTGTTTCAAACGGACTGTCTCCCCACTCTCTTGGGGTGAGGGTGGTTCCTTCGAATACCTCAAATTTCCTTCTAGGTTCAGGCTCGCAGGTATTGCTTTTCTCATGGCCTTCGGATGTCGTCGTGATGTCAGATGAAAGGACTCTGAAATATTTTAGAGATGCATATGTGGATATGAGCAGTGTAGTGTTATCTGCATAAGGAAGCCGAATGTTTCACTTCCAATGCAGTCTAGATAGGAATCACTACAAAAATCACCAGATCTATAATTACTTTGATTCGCATAATACACATTTCTGGGCGTAATGAGTGATAGTTATATTAATGTAGCACTGTAAAGCTGCACAAAACTACTGACGACGAACCTCGAAATTTTAAACCATGGCCAAGTGAGGAGGATGACACTTGAGTCAGCACTACCCTCTCTTAACTTCCACACTACACCAATGGGGGGACGTTTGAGCCTCGGCAGATTTGAAGTGCATCGGCCCCCTCTACCTGGAGAATCTTCAAAGGCTCGAGGTTCGAACTTATAAAATGCCAGCCCCGAGTCCGTGACCTTGACCCCTAGACTACCGCTACCACCTGTACGTAATGAAGAACCCGTATATCTGGATATTTTGCTTTCGTAATAAAGTGACTTGCGAGAACATTCTATCTCAGAAACAAAGGCTTAGCTACTGCCGTATCAGCCGTACCAATGATACGGGGTCCCGAAGCTTACAAGGGCCTCAACAGCCCCACTAAGAGTTCTCTTATATCTAAAAAAGGGTCCCGAAGGAGTTTTGATATAAGGCCCACTCAGAACTAACTACACTAGCTCAGGAATTTCTTCGCTTACAAATTCGATTTAAAACAAAATATTATAAAAATTGCTGTATGGTCATGTAAAATGTTTAAGTGAGGGGTAAACAGAATTTTAGGCCATTTTTATCCCAGTCGGTGCATTAAAAAAGGATATATTTCTGTAGTTATTAAGATGTTTAGTCAAATGTGGCTCGAAATGAATAACTCATGAAAGTCATTTACTTGGATTCCTTTTAAAAACTGTCACCCATCCTGTATAGTGGTTAGCGACGCTGACCGCTATGCCGTAGGGCCTGGGTTCGAATCCCAGAGAAGGCATGGGTGTTTGTAAATGTATAGTGCCTTCGCGGCAGGGGGGTACTCTAAGTAGCCGTCGAGTCGCAATTCCTCTCGTGAGGTTGGTGGAAAAGGAATAGAGGTAAGAGGTCCCTGACCACTCCCAGGGTGTTCTCCTTCAAAATTGGGGTGGAAACGAGCCAAAGCGTACTGTCACCTGCATGGTGCTCAAAGCTACGGCTAACGATAGGCGTACAATTAAGCCCGATGCCATGATGAATTTCATGGGCCTTGATCTGACAACGTCAGACAGGTGGCATTAGCAACAACAACAACCTTTTAAAAACTGGTGAAAATATGGAAAAGAAAAGAAGAAGGATTTGGGGAAAATATCCATAATGCAACGAACAAGTAATACTTAAGAATTTATTCTCACGCTGGGTGTGAGAGAATTTATTAATGTTGCACTGCAAAGAAACGTGGGGGCTGTTGACGAAAGGGCTTTACAATTTTGAACTTCAGCCTGGTGATGAGGGCAACATTTAGCCAGGCACTCCACTCTCCCAACTTCCACACCATGCCAACGAGAGGACTTTGAGCCTTCGCAGATTTAACATGCATCAGTCCCTCTGCACGGAGGTTCTTCAGTCGTACTAGGTCACTAACTTGCGCTGTAAGTCCGTGACTATGATTTCATTTCCAGGCTACCGCGGTCACTAAAACTACATTGGAACAAAAAGCATTGTAACTACTTTCTGCATTCGCTACATTCATTATCTAACGAGCAAAAAACTCACAATAGTTCTAACAAAACTCTGACTCATTCCCAAGAGAGAAGAGGGCCCCCTGGCAGGATTTCAAGGTACTAAGCTACTAAATGTACTAAAACTACTTACAAAATCTCTCCCCCCCCCCCATTTTTTTCTTGTGAACAATTGGTGATGTTTATCTAAGTGCAGCAAAGCAGATACTTGAAGTGAATTCAGATAAGTAAAAGTTCCATACATTAATTTATAAAATATCTCTTAAGGTATCCGAACACGTTCGGAGTACTTTTTAAGAAAATAGCATACTAAAACATTATAAATGCTCTTTTAGGACTCAATACCAATAAATATTAATATATATATATTTAACTATCAAAATTTAAAATAAATTACCTGAATTTTACAAAAATCACAATTATAAGTGAAATTTTAGCAATATTTTTGAAAAACTTCAAAGCACTTAGAAAAAAAAAGGAATAAACATATATTAATAAAAGTATTACTAAAACAAATTAGATGCATTTATCTAAAAAATGTACGAAAATTTTAATTTTTTTTATTAAAATTTGAAAATTTTAGAGCTGATTGAGTAAACATTATAAGAAATGTTACATTTTTTATGAGACCATTATTTAAATAACAAGCCATAACTCAAAAAGTATTAATACAATAAGAAATATTTTATTACATTCTCTAGAAAATAACATTAATATCAGGTTCAAAAACTTTTATAGAAATACATTCGTAATATTTTGAGTTATCAGACTCGCCATGATAGATTTTGAGCAATTTAAATACTCACTTCTGGTAAATCAAAAACCCACTTCCGGTTTTTTTAAAATTTATAAAATTGATTGTAACTTGGCCTCTAGGTAGTGTAGAAACAAAACAAAGTATGTTTCGCAAAATCAAAAGATAACTCTATTCAATAAAATAAAAATGTCTGTCTTGACTGAATTTGGTCATTTTCAACGTGTTCGGATACCTTAAATTTCGGATAAAATTTCTATTGAAAAATATATTATGTAACTGAGGTTATAATGACGACGCGAAATGTCAGTTATTTGAAATATTTGCCTCAAAATTCGGAAATTGTGTTTTTGAAATGAGATGCTCAACTGACTGCCATTATTTAAGTAATAGAATTTTATGTTACGAAAAATTGGTTTATATTTTACATTGGCAAAAAAAGTCTATTTTACGTTTCAGAATTAATTCGGTTGTAAATAACACCCTAAACTTTCTGAATATCAGTTGACGCAAATAAAGAGCCAATGTACAAACTTTTACCCTGCCTGCCACGGAAAACAAGAACTGCTCCATTTCGTTTTTAGATTATGTATAATATTTATCGAAAGTGTTCGTCGCCCCCAGTAATTTGTACACAAACCACATTCGAACAAAATAAGAAAAAGACGCTCGAAAAATTAGGCATGCAGGAAAAATGTATTTTTAACAGGTCCTGTCTGCGAGTTGTTAACTTTTATCGCTCTTAGATGGCGTTGGTTTTGATTTTGGAAAACGAAATGCTTGTAATCGTTTTAATGCGGTTTTTATCTAAATCGCTTCAATTTCGACATCGGTCTGTGTTCGAAACCTGTGACAGGTTATTATCAAGCTTTCACAGGTGCGCATTTAATGTTCTTTCAGGTAGCCCGGGCCTTCGAATAGCAGGCAGTTAGCGTCGTTCGGAAGATAGCCAAGAGTAATTCATCGTCTGTTAAAAGTCTGAAGTTAAGGTTTTTTTGTGTGGCAGCGCCGCGGAGCACATTAAGATAGGAATGACGGACTAGATCGTTTTCTCCACTATCTGTCGACGATAAAGCCTCCCTGTTATTTGCTCTGTAAAAACCAAACAGCTATTTCGAGCGGGGAGTTTGATTGAACAGTTTCCGTCGCGTCACTTCCGGTCTTATCAGCTACCGCAGCTTTTTGACAAGAGGCGGCGCTGGCTAATGACTGATGGCTACCATTGCCAAACCGACAATTAAAAATACAGCGGATTGAAAAATCATTGTGAATGAGCGGCGTTCTTCCATTGTGCGAGTTCCCGGAGCCCAGGTTATTTTTCTTAATGGTCCCATGCCCCCAAATTACCTCAATTACCACAGAGGGAGGGAAAGGGAGAATTGCCTTTCCTCTTTAACGATGAAAATGATATCATACTTGCCATAATCGATGATTTTACTCCCTTTTGCCTGTTAGCTTAACCTTTACTCACCGAATAAAAAGTTTCAGGTAAGTGCGCCGAGGTGCAAGTTACCGAACACCTAATGGCTCGGAAAAATTGCTGTGGCAGGGAAATAGCACTCTTGTATCGGAAAAGAGATTTTAAGCCTTGGAACCAAAGAAAAATTTCACTTTGCAAGAATGGCTTATTGAAATTCAACAGAGTCAATGGATAAAAGACTTTCCCATCCGATATCGATAGATTTTGTTTCTTGTGAAATGTAATTTTAGTCTTCAGGATACTTCTTATTGTTCTACTTTTGTTATTCAGTTATTATTCTTTTTTAGAAAATGACAGAATTCCTGAGAAATTTCTACCTGCCTCTATCCAAGTAATAAAAATGCCATTTTTAGAACAAGTCCTCACCGATAGAAATTTCAGAGTTTCTTTCTATAAATTTTGTTCCGAAACGTCACTTTCACGACACCTTACTAGGAAAGTGCTAGAGGTGCCGCCTACTGATATTGACAAATGTGGTACCACTGGAATAATACTGGAGTGTAGAACAAAAAATCCCAAAGTACTGTTTGTCCAAAATTAATCAATTTCAAGATATCCGCATATTTTGTCGTCAAACTTGGGTATTTATTTATACCACACAGAATTTATATGTAAAAACGTCAAAAAATCATAAAAAGAAAAAAAAAACATTTG